>CM072673.1:32087280-32137005 GCA_036884735.1 Huso huso
CTTTCTTAACCACTGGACCACACAGCTTAAGCTTGCTCTGCCTTCAGTTGTTTGCAAGTTACAATTAAACACGCACGACTTCTTGTCCAAATTTGTGTTTATTTTTCATTTCATTTTGTGTTAGGACACCGCCTGGTGGTTATGTACCTTAATTACATGTATAGCTTTGGGTCACAGCTGCTGAGGTACAGGGCACATTTTCTAATGACTTTCTAAAGCTAAGAGCGTATGCGTTTATTTTTAAGACCCGATTATCGTTCATATCAGTTTTAAAGGGTCAATCTAGTGTGTGCCACCGTACTGCTAACCAAAAAAACTGGGTGTGTAGATTTGTGAAGGCACATTGGGTGATCGGACGACTGTACATTCTTAAGAAGGGGGCGATATATATCATTGTGACGAGGTTCTATTATGAACCATTCTTACTGTCTGTGTAACAGCAGGCTCAATATAATAGTTTCAGTTTGGAATAGCTGAATGGAACCGTTATGGGTCACAGTCGGTATCACTGATAAAGATTTTTATAAAGCTTGGAATGTGATTACCTTAATGATGGTTCTATTGGATCAATGGTTCTGTTTGAAACCACGTCTTTTAATCAACTGTTAATATTACAGTGGCCTGCAGGAACCACGTGCTTCTTAAAATATGTAATTTTTTTTTAATTATTATTATATATAATATAAGGGAATGTTGACTGGACAGCAGTACACTGGTGGTGATAAACGGTAAAGGTTGCTTTGAGATTTGAGATGACGCCTGGTTTTTGATAAGCTTGTTGAATGAACTGCATCGCTGTGGGCTTCAGAGCACAGTAATACACTGCCGAGTCATCAAGTCGGAGGTTCGTGATCTTCAAGAGGTAAATTTGACAGCAGTGTTAAGCGATGTTGAAAGACGATCTTCATTTTCGTTTGCTTATTCTGATGTGTTTCGCTCCCGGTTTTGTACGTCTGGATTATATATTTCGGGGCGCTGTTCGTGTCTTGCCGATACCATTGTAGGTATTGAGTACCGCCACTGATGGTGAGCTCGTAAGTACAATTGACAATCCTGTCTTCTCCCTCCCTCGCAGAGAGATCGATGCTGGCGACTGGGTTACCTTGTCTTGTAAAGTCGGTCCTAGAAATACATTGAGAGGAAATAAATACATACATAAATACATTTACAGCATATTCACCATTGACAGAGGCTGTTACATAATGTACTAATACATACATAAATACAATATTTACCATGCAATGCCATGAGACACATTAGAAATGTCAAGTCCACTTTCATTATTGCGATCCCGAAGCTGGAATGCATGTTGCTGCTCTTGTCTGGATGACGTGTAGAGGTGCAGTCGCAGGGCTCTGGAATCCAGGGCAGCTCCACTCTGACGCTACTGACGCGAGGGCGGAGGGTTTATGGGAGAGGAGACACGGAACTACAGAGTTATGACCTAGATTACTTTGACATAGTCAACAATGACAATTGTTGACTAACACGATATATATAAGATGCGTGTGTGTTTATGACGCTGGCAGGCACCCAGACTAACACATTACATAAGAGCAAGGAGCTGCGCTGGTCACTATCCACGGTGCTGAATCATCCTGCTAAGAAGCAAATAAAACGAGTAAAGGAAGACTTTCAAATCAATTGTCTTTTCTGTTATTAGCGCATCGTTACTAGTAACATCAGCACTCCTCATAAAACAGGTGTGTGACTGCTGTGTGTCTTGTGTTCATGTCTTTGTTAATCTTTACATCAATTATGGATATGCAGATTTGTTTTAAGAGAAAAACAACTTATTCCTTTTTATCTATGTATGAAAAATGGCAGATCACGATCGTTTCTTTGTAATAGTGTTGCTGAGGCTGTAGTCACACAGAAGGACCAGCAGTCAACAGGCGTCTCTTTTCATCAACACCACAGACACGTTTTTGTCAGGAGTTCAAGCCTGCCTCCTTCACTGTGGGCCTCAGGCGCAATAGAAAACTGCAGAGTCTCGCATCTGTATCCCGCTGATGTTTAAATCGTGTATTTATTCTGCGATTCAAGTAAAGCCGAGAATCGATCTTCAACACCTGGTGCTTTATTCCCATCTTCAGCACCTCCAGGTAGTGTGTACCGCTGGAGAATGTATTTGACTTCGCTCTCCCTGGTCCTGACGGTACCACTGCAGGTATATGTTGCTGGAAGCTGAATGGGTAAAATTGCAGTGTATTGTAACCGACTGGTCTTCTTGTGCATGCAGTGCAGCAGGCCATTGTGTAACAGAGTCTTGATCTTCAAAACTGGAACCTGTGGAACAAGGAACAAGAGGTGATTTTTAGGCTACAATACAACAACGTGCGGTCAGAATTATTATTTTGTAAATTGTTATTATAAAGAGGCCCTTCAATGTAACACTACATGAGATATTGTACCTATAATTCCAAGAACTGTGCACAGAAGAAGAAGCAGGTCCATGTGCAGGCACTCTGCAGTATTGAATTAGTGCAGTGATGGATATCGATGGGGGGTCTGTGTATTCGTCTGTTTAAACTTGTTATTCTAGCTGAGATACTGAGGTGCACTGCATGTGTATGCTGTCTCATCTCCTTTTGCTGGGCTGACCTGATTTTACTGAAATGAGTGTACTGTACCGCCACCTACTGGCTGAAAATAAGACTATATTTGCTAATAAATTCAATTCCAGAGCATTATGTTTTCAATATCTCAGGTTCTACTCTAGTCGAGCCCGTTCTATATATAGGGCTGGTCATATGAACAAGGCTACAGATGGATCTGCTCAGCACAGCGATGTATTTTTTAATAACATGTACTGTATAGAATAGGATAATCCATGTTAGTACATCAGAGGATGTTTTGAAAATGCAATATACATGGAAATTTTAAAGAGTAATATAATAATACTAAATAATAATAATAATAATAATAATAATAATAATAATAATAATAGCTCAGTTATTCAGCTCTACAGAACTCTGAACAGTTAATAATGAGCAGGTTTATTCATTTACCTGTTTCATCAAGTGTGGTGCAGTGTTGTTGTATTCAGTGTTGGACTAACATTAAGTGTTGCACTGAATGTGTTTAATGTTTAATGTTTAATGTGTTTAATATTGTTGAAGCTGACACCCTGGAATCCTTCAAGAAGGTGCTTGATAAGATTCTGGGATCAATAAGCTACTAATAACCAAACAAGCAAGATGGGCCGAATGGCCTCCTCTCGTTTGTAAACTTTCTTATGTTCTTATTTCTTATGCTCTTACCCATTGTTATACAGTATTTGATAACGAGCTGCCAACATACTCTTGTCCACAAGATGGCAGCATAGACCCTTATAATAACCATAATTACATTCTGTGACTCATATCAACAACAAATGAAATATTACACATATAGAGTCAGTAAGAACAATGGTGTGTATGCTGCAACACATAAGAAGCACTACACATGACCTGAAACTTGGGGTATTCATATCTTGTTCTTCACCTTGTTGCTTAAAATATTTTTCTTGTTCATGTTGGTATCTGCAGAATTAGTAATACTGCAATAGGGTACAGACAATGCTAGTTTTACCATGGGGTCTGGGAAAGGTTCAATTAAAACTTTAAACATCAGAGCTGCTTGCCACAGTTTAAAGCATTCACATTTCCAATGCAATACTGAAGTGCAAAGAGCAGCAGGTGGTTGTTGCAGGGCGAGGTGTAGAGTTCCTGTGACTGTGGGCCTCAGAGCAGAGTAATACACTGCAGAGTCAATGAGCTCACACTGCTGTATTCTCAAAGGCACTGTTAGCATTACTTCCACTGTTGTGCCTGTAGGGGTCAGGATTGACTTCAAAGTGGAGTGTCAGAAACGTTATTGCATGCTGATTTGGTTGAATGAAGAGTGAAGAAAAAATAACAGTTGACAAAATAACTTCCCAAAAACAACCTCTCACTATAACAGAAAAAAAAAACAACTGAAGAAAATAATTGTTTATTTGGCAATAAGATTGAAGTGTTTGTTCTTTTTATTTACTGGTACAGCACATTCTATTTGTGTGTATATATTGCGATGTGGTAAGCCATGATATATGTAGTCTTCTTTGAACAAAGAAGACTACGCGGTGATCTGATTCAAACATTCAAAATCCTAAAAGGTATAGATAATGTCGAGCCAGGGGACTTCTTTGACCTGAAAAAAGAAACAAGGACCAGGGGTCACAAATGGAGATTAGATAAAGGGGCATTCAGAACAGAAAATAGGAGGCACTTTTTTACACAGAGAATTGTGAGGGTCTGGAACCATCTCCCCAGTAATGTTGTTGAAGCTGGCACCCTTGGATCCTTCAAGAAGCTGCTTGATGAGATTCTGGGATCAATAAGCTACTAACAACCAAGCCGAGCAAGATGGGCTAATTGGCCTCCTCTCGATTGTAAACTTTCTTATATATGGTTTCTTGCACTTGTTATCCTTAGAACTAAGATCACAAGTCAGGGAATGATTGAGGTGGAGCGTTTGCAGAGTGTTCAGCTCAGGGGTATGTTCAGTGGAGTCTTCACATCCGGTGCCTTCACAGCACTTTGATACGTTTGTGAAGTCCTGTATCAAACACGTGTTTATTATATTATATTGTTCATTGTGGTTCGCCATAACCTGCTCTCTTATTCCAATTCTATGAACAGGGAACACATTTCAAACAAGTGCAGAAAAGAAAGTGGATCAAAATGCAAACAGTTTGCCTGCACTGAAACCACTTCCTTTATAATGGACTCATGCCAATGATAGTGTGTGGAAGCAGTTCAACACGACTTTCTTTCATCCTTTACCGGTAATGGGCCTGTGCCAGTTAGTGCTGAGAGTTTTGTGCTTTTCCGTTCAGTTGCTTGGGAGTTGCAATATTGTGCTATGAGGTTTCACATGTCACATCTTCATAAACCAATGAGCAAACTCTTGAATTTCATACAGTCATTTTAAGTGATCATTTTCCTTAAGAAATGTCTAAAAATATTATTTAAAAAAGATGAATTTACATAAATATACAATAACCGTCAAACTTGACAAAACACTTACAAAATAAATAGGTGAGCAGGACTCCACATATGAAAGACTTGTATGCTGTCACGAAATCCACGTGTTCAGATTTCTTTTACATACTCTTTTTATTTGCTCAGCACACACTCTTATCTCAGGGGAGACGTTAGGAGGACAGAGATGTTATTACTCCTAGTGGGATAAAGTTAGGTGCTCTGGACCCGCAGTATATTGGGATGACCAATATAGTACCCAAAGAAATTGACAGACTCATGTATCTAAAGTGTTTTTTACGAATCAGAGTATGATCAGTACTCCTTCGGTTTATTAACAGTTAAATATTGGATTGAGTAGCTACAGGCTACTTCATATCCCCAGCTGACAAACGTTCTGGGCAGTCCAGTGTCTTAACAGATATTAACGTTAACACTTTAATACATCTTTATGTATTCATTGCAGCCGCAGGAATGGCCACGACCACGACACTAAATACACCCAGTAGCCTCTTTTCAGCACATTCAACAAATGTTCTCCTATCTTCTAAACATAGCGTGAGTCCCTTATAGCAATACATGCAATACATGTGAGATAAAATAATAATTGATTAATGCTTACCCTTTAATATAGATCCTAAAAAGGATATGACTGTCTTCACCAGGCAATTTAAACTGAGTTAAATCAGTTCAATTGTGTTTTTTGGTTTGCAGAAGATGGACCACCTTGCCCTGTCTGGGATGAGTGTGGTACTCCATTGAAATTACTCTGGAGTTTTATAGGTTTTTCGTCTCATTGGAATACATGGGGCCTCAATTAAATCCAATCATTAATCAGGTGGGACAGTTCTTATCCATTTTACAAATAATAGTTTTCAAAAGATCCAGACTAACTTTTCAGAATTAATAGGTGTCATGTACTCAATAAATTCAATATCTCATTTCTTGTCTAACTCAAACCTATGATCTCATTTCTTTGCTTTCCTCCGAGCCCCTCTTTTATCTGAAAAGTTAAGTGAACCAAGGTTCCCAGGATCTTGGTTTATAATATAATATAAAAACACTACTGCATGCAAAACACTAATTTTATATGTGTTATATATGAGATGTTCTTAATATGTGACATCATCTTCTAAGTGATTATATTATGCTAAATTAAAGGTATGTGTTTCTTTTAACTTCATATTGTTTCATCATTTTGTTAATGAGTCAGTTTTGATTCCATATACCATTGTCTAACAGAGTATTTGACAAAAGTTTGTCTCATACAATATTCAAGTCATTTAGTTTCACTAAGTTTAAGTGGTAATAGTTTTCATTACAATTATTTATCCCTTAAGAGATGCACTGACCAGGCTCTGACCTGTACCTGACTTTGGGAATATGTTACTGCTAGCAGTTTCCACAGTCTCTTGTTTTTTCCAAGGTCAGAGTCTGTGCAAACACTTTATTAGATATATGACCTGCCCATTAAGCCATGATTTGTGCATATTATTTCAAGACATTTACTTATCAGTACTAAACCACTAACTCCATAAACCTTAACACTACAAGTCTATGAGATTTGCAATTTTGCTGAAGTGGAATGTAAAATGACCCCCTCCTTTCTCTACAGCCCATATGAGGCCCTTTTTCACTGCAGCAGTTTCAAATAACCACATTATAAGGATTCCATCTACCATCATTAGACAATAGTATAGTGGATTAATAACAAGGTACATTATAGTATATTATTTACAAACTTAACACAAAAACATAACACAACACCTTTTAACTTCTATAATTCAATGGATATCATAATGTCTAGAAGTCTTATTGTTCAATAGAAAGAAGAATAAACTTGTACCATTTTTTCCCATTTAAGTAAATCGAATACTGCTCCAGGTTTTAATCTTCTTATCACTACAGCAAAGTCGTGAACAAGCAATAATACTTGTCAGTTTTAAATAATATGTTTTTCTCATTATAGCAAATACTTAAAACATATTATTAATCTTATGAAATAACTGTTATGAACTATAAACAGTGTCAATTAGCACTGAACCTGTTTCATTATAAGATAATCTTTCAATTAATTTACCTCTGTTTATCAGTTGCTATAATATTACTTTGGTGAATCCCTCTTAAGATTTAAATCCAAATATAGGCCAGTATAACTGCATTCAACTAGGCTTGACCCTTCTCTTTGTTCATACAAAATCCAGCCGAGACAGGATTTTTTCTCAAGACCTCTGGCTTGTTAGTTAATCTTTTGGTCATAAAGAGTCTCTTCTTATCTTGTGTTTTTCTTGACATAAATTTGTAGATTAACGTTCACTTTTAGCCGGAATGCTGCTTTTTATCAAGCGTCATGCTTTCTGAAGATAAGATATACTAGTGGTAAATCGTTCATTATATATATTTTCTAGGGATTCTCAGACTACTAAGTATTTAATTGCATACATGTGTACTTCCAAACAAGAGTGGACTGACCTATTTAATTGAGCAAGAGAGCCACCTACTAGTGGTACAAGGATACTCTTTCTTTATCCTTCCTAATATCTTTGACACTTCATTTTATAATACATTCCATATTTAAAATCGCCTAGTACATATTCAGCATATCCATATGTTCTCAGCAGGATTCAGCTTCTGTACCAGGTTTCGCTCTTAGTTGTTTCCACAAGAAGTCCCTTGATCCAATGTTTCTCCGTCACAGGTGTGGATTTCCATGGCCTGACTTCATTCCTATAAGATACTTGGACACGTTTAGCTGTAAATATTATTTCTTTATATTTCCTTTTGTTCGTCACTTTGCGAGGTACGCCTTCCATCCAGAACACTGAAAGAGGCCAAAACTCACTGTTATTCATATTTTCTGGTATCCAATTACTGTTCTGCCCCATCATCAGTTGGTAGACACAATACAACTGAATCTGATTCAATTGATGAACCAACAGCTGTAGCTACTGAGATCCTCCATGCAAAAGGAGTCAATATTTTACTGACCAGCCTAGCTGATTCAGCGTTACTTGCGACAATGCCATGTTATCATCCACACATTACTTCTATGCTATGTTTCTCATATTCTCAAAAGACTCACATAGAGATATGTTGTAACTGACAGACTTCAATTCATGTTTCATTGGCTGGCAGCAAGCCTAACCACTTTTCAATTAGCCTTCCCAGAACTAGAGTATAAAAAGGAAATCCAGTCCTCACCACATTATAATGTGCACTGCGGTTACCCTTCTACACAGAAGAGCTGTCACTGGAAATGCCATCAGCATTGTAATCACCAGCCTCTGTACACTCCAGGGTTTTTGTATGGGTAGGGTGCTGCTTTGTATCACTGTGCTGGTTCTATTGCACAGTAGTAGATGGCAGAATCAGAAACTGAAGGCTGTATTGTCAGGGAGCCAGTTTTAGATGAGGTATCTACTGCTGGTTTATATTTCTCAGATTTGTCTCCAAGTGTTACACCACCTCCTGTGACTTTAATGATGTATTTTAAACCCTGGTGAGGCTCTTGTTTGTACCAATGCATTGAATAAAAGCTGCTGGTTGTATATTGACAGTTTATACGGAATGAATCTCCTTCTGAAACTCGCTGTGAATCAGGGCTTTGAGTCACCTGGTCTTGACTGTGCACCTGAAACAAAACAACACAAAATAATGTACACAGTTAAATCAGAAACACACAAACAAACTAACAAAACAAAGTGATGATCATGGCTCCATGGAAGAACAAACCTGATAGAATCAAGCAAAGAATGAAACATCTCAGTCTTGTCATTATTAGTACTCTAGAGTAAGTCGTGTGCATTTGAAGAAAGAAACAAAGAGGATGGCTATGAAGGTTTCTCTTCATACTGAACCAACCTGCCCTTGAGATCACGTGAATGAATCCACAGTGGTGTTTGTCACAGCTATTTCCTGTTCTTCAAAGTATATGTGCTGCAGCAACTTGTGGTAACAAAGCACCCCCTTGTTCTAGATTCAGCTGTTTATTGTAGTGATAGGGAATTGTGGCAATGTGCCCCGCCCCTATTGTGCATATTATGTGTTGTATGTTGCGTCGTGTGTTAATGTCGGTGTATAGTCATTGGTACACGGGATATAAACAGGTCTGTGTTTCACGTGTGATTTAAAAGGTAGATTTGTATTTAGGCACGAGGAGGGCACAAATCACTTCACGTGCTGGTTAAATGTAATATGTGAGCGGGGTTGCACAGAAATTAATTCACGTGCTGGGATTCAAGTGAATAATTAATTAGTAATTGAATCCCAGCACAACAGTATATATAGAGACACGTAGCATTCAGTCGGGGTTGGGTGTTGGGTGAGTGGAGAAGCGGGATTGGAGGCGGAGGTAATTGTGAATTGTAAAAGTGTTATCTGCTCACCGTGTTTGTTTGTCTGTCTAGTCCGTTTTGTTCGTCTATTTATTTTGGCCTCAAGTGCCGTGCCCTGTGTTTTTGTCTGTTCAAACCTTTTTATTTTCTGTTCTGTTTATAAAATGCTGGCGAAAGCATTCGCTCAGCTTCGCCAACCACACCTCTCTGTCTCTTTATTTCCTGCTTCTGGTCTGGCGCCACCCACTCCGGCCGTCTTTGTGACACGTGGTGTCCTGCGTGGGATCTACAGCGCCTCCAGGACTCAGGCCAGAGCAGGAACCGCATATTTGGAAAAAAAAAAAAAAAAAAAAAAAATGGCAGAAGGCGCCATCAAACTGCGGGACTAGATCCTGGAAAATGCTGGGCTGGAGGCCCAGTCTATACCAGTAACCCGTCCGGTTCCTGCGGTTGATGGACAGAGAGCGATGGGGGAGGCTTACGAGAGGAACAGACCGTAAGCACCTGGGAGGAAGGTGTGGAGTTGGTCCTCAGCTACCTGGAGGCAGTTATAAGTGGAACAGCAGCCCAGGTAGCAGGTCCACCAGCAGAGGAAGAATGCCTGCTGTCCCCGTCTCCACCAGCAGAGGAAGAATGCCTGCTGGTTTTGCGTCCACAGCCCGAGCGGGAGGAGCCAGGCGTCCACAGACCGGCGGGAGGAGCCAGGCGTCCACAGCCCGAGCGGGAGGAGCCTGAGTGTCCACAGCCCGAGCGGGAGGAGCCTGAGCATCCACAGCCCAAGCGGGAGGAGCCTGGCGTCCACAGCCCAAGCGGGAGGAGCCTGAGCGTCCACAGCCCAAGCGGGGAGGCCCGGCGTCCACAGCCCAAGCGGGGAGGAGCCCGAACGTCCTATGCCTGAGTGGGGAGCCCTAAGCGCCCACAGCCCAAGAGGGGGAGGCAGTGCGTCCACAGCCCAAAAGGGAGGAGTCGGTCGTCCACAGCCCAAAAGGGAGGAGTCGATCGTCCACAGCCCCAAAGGGAGGAGTCGGTGCGTCCACAGCCGAAGAGGGAAGTCGGGCTTCCACAGCCCTGGGACCCAAGCTGCCAGCAGAGGGAGAATGCCTGCTGGTTCCACCTCCACCAGCAGAGGAGAATGCCTGCTGGTTTCCCCGTCAAAAGGCGGGGCCGCACCAGTTCCTGCAAGAGAGGCAGAGCAGCACCAGTCCCCTGGAAAGGGGAGACTACGCTGCTCCCACCTCCATCGGCGGGGAGACTGCGCTGCTCCCACCTTCACGGCAGGAGCAGAGCAGCGGAGCTGCCTCTGCCTCCGCCACCTCCACCGGCAGGGGAGCAGAGCAGCGGGCTGCCTCTGCCTCCGCCACCTCCACCGGAAGGAGCAGAGCAGCAGGAGCTGCCTCTGCCTTCGCCACCACCACCGCCAGGAGCAGAGACAGGAGCTGCCTCTGCCACTTCCAGGAGCAGAGGGCAGGGGCTGCCTCTGCCTCCGCCACTGCCAAGCAGAACAGCAGGGAGCTATCTCTGCTTTCCGTACCTCCACCACAGGAGTCTGGGTGGCGGAGCCCCAGAAGGGGAGCTGTCGGCCACGAAGAAGGGGAGGAGGTCTGGAGACCACCAACCCCAGCAGCAGTTTCGCTGCGGAGATCGTGGGGAGGTCAGGAGACCTGCTCCCACTGCAGCAGTTTCGCTGCGGAGATCGTGGGGAGGTCGGAGACCTGCTCCCCACTGCAGCACTTGTGCTGCAGAAGATACTGTGGCCGGAGCCCCGGAAGAGGAGCTGCCCGGCTCTGAAGAAGAGGGAGGTCAGGAGACCATTCCCCAAGCAGCTTTTCGCTGCCAGGACTGCCCGGCTGAAGGGTCAGTCTGGGAGCTGTCAGCACGTCTGCTGACAGCATGGCCAGTAGCAGCCTGGCTACTGGCAACATTGCCACCTGTGGGCCCCTGGGAAGCCTCCCTTCCCAGCCCGAGACTTTGGCCTGGACTGCTGGATTTTAAGGGGAGGTGGCGTTGAAGCCATGTATTACTTTGCACAGGGGGTATATGTGGCAATGTGCCCCGCCCTGTGTGCATATTATGTGTTGTATATTGCGTGTCGTGTGTTAATGTCGGGTTGTATAGTCATTGGTACACGGGATATAAACAGGTCTGTGTTTAACGTGTGATTTAAAAAGGTAGATTTGTATTTAGTACACGAGGAGGGCACAAATCACTTCACGTGCTGGTTAAATGTAATATGTGAGCACGGGGTTGCACAGAATTAATTCACGTGCTGGGATTCAAGTGAATAATTAATTAGTAATTGAATCCCAGCACAACAGTATATATAGACACATTTTCTTTCACTCAGGGTTGGGTGTTCGGTGAGTGGAGAACGGGTTTGGAGACGGAGGTAATTGTAAAAGTAAAATAAGTAGTAAAAGAAGCTCACCGTGTTTGTCTGTGTAGTTCGTTTTGTTTGTCTGTTTATTTTGGCTCAAGTGCCGTGTGCTGTGTTTTGTTGTTTCAAACCTTTTATTTTCTGTTCTGTTATTAAATGCTGAGCGAAAGCATTCGCTCAGCTTCACCAAACCCCAAATCTCTGTCTGTTTATTTCCTGCTTCTGGTCTGACGCCACCCACTCCGGCCGTCTTTGTGACAGGAATCTATAATGCTTTTCAAATGAAATGACTGATATTAAAATCAAGGACATTATTCTTCATGTCACGAGTATAAGATCATTCTCACAGAGCCTCGTTGTCACTACAAAACAACACTCTCATGGCTATCTTTGCTCCAGAAAGCTTCATTATCACAAGGTTACATGTGCTTGCAGCTACAGTAATATGTTTAATGAATAATCATCTTAACCCTATATATAATGTGTTGGTGATGAAGCTTGTATCATGTCTACTGTTGGATGAAATGTTTGTAATATTATTGAGATGAGACACACGCACAGCAAACACAGGCTCTGCAGCGCTGTATATTATGCACAGTGCAGTCTATTCTAGATGGGAACTGGGGTTTGAAAGCTCCAGATTATGTTTACTCCTGGCTCCTCTGTACAGTATGTATTCCAGGGCTCGGTTTGAGTGCTGCCGATACCAGTAGAGAAGAACGTTGGGGCTACTTGTAGAATAAGAGCATCTGAGCGTTACTGACTCTCCTTCTGTTCTGGACTCTGCTGTCTGTTGAGGACGGATGGAATCCCAGCTTGTCATGACTGAACATTGAGGAGAAAAATGAAAATACAAGACAGTCAGTAATAATAATAATAATAATAATAATAATAATAATAATAATGTTTCTTGTTGTGTTGAAATTACCTGGCAGGATAATAAACATACACATAATTAATGTATCCATTTTAGCTCTGTGCTGATTTCTTTTAGAACAGAATAGAAAGGTTCTGTCTCTGTGTTGATTCTGGTGCTTTTCTCTTCACAATGCTGCTTTGAAATATTCTGCTTAGTGGTTTTGAACGTCAAATGTCTGTAACCAATCAGCATAGAGAAACAGAAGCATGTGATTTAAATGTGATGTAATCATGTAACTCTGTGGTTCATAGTTATGGTTACCATCTTGTTTAATCAACACCTTTGTTAGCAGTTAACTGGATGCAAGTCAAAGAGGTTTCAATTCTTCATTGACTAACTGCAGTCGCCCTACCCACTTTCCAATGAACCTTCCCAGAACTCAGGAAATCCAGCACTCACCACATTATAATGTGCACTGTGGTTACCCTTCTACACAGAAGAGCTGTCACTGGAAATGCCATCAGCATTGGAATCACTAGCCTCTGTACACTCCAGGGTTTTTGCACCGTAGTAGATGGCAGAATCAGAAACTGAAGGCTTGTGTTCCTGAGCCCCAGGCTTGGTTGATGTATTTTAAACCCTGGTTAGGAGCTTGTTTGTACCATTGCATTGTATTAAAGCTGCTTGTCTGATAGTGACAGTTTATCTGAACTGATTCTCGTTCTGAAACTCGCTGTGAATCAGGGCTTTGAGTCACCTGGTCTTCACTGAGCGCACCTGAATCAAAATAACACAAAATAAAAACACAGATAAACAAATCATAAACACACAAACACACTAACAAGCAAAGCGATGATCATGGCTTCTTGAAGTCCATACCTGATAAAATCAAGCACAAAATGACACATTTCAATCTTGTCATTGTAGTAATCCAGTGTGTTACTTTGAAGAGAGAAACACACGTGGATGAATATGCACCTTTCTCTTCATACCAATCTACCCTTGAGATCACGTGCATTCATTCACAGTGGTGTTTGTCACAGCTATTTCCTGTTGTTTAAAATATATGTGATGAAACATGTTCTGGTAACAAAGTAACCACCTTGCTTGTTATAGCTTAAGCTGTTCATTGTAGTGATCGTGAATCTGTAATGCTTTCAATATGGAATGATTGATATCAAAATCACTGATACTTTACTGCAATTCATTTAATGGCACAGATGTCACTACACTGGTATATATCATGTATGGCACAGTGTATTCTAGATGGGAACTGGGGGTTCAAAGTTCTGAGTGATGTTTACAATAGAAATACAAAAGAACACAATGCCAGGAGTGTGCATACTGTGGATGAATCCTCTCACAAGCCACTGCCCTGAGGCGAGGCTGCAGTTACAACGCTAAAGTTTGTGAGTTTAGATACATCCCAGTTAGTGTGATGCAGGAGTTGTGCAGCATTTACATCGTAGTTGAAAGATGAGTGTAATCGTACCTCCTACAGTATCTGCTGGGTAATGGTGTTTAATCTTAATCACACTGCCCCACCTGCTGGTAAAACATTATTTTCAATGTCAAGATCCTGTCTCAAAGTTACATTATATAACATAAAGCACATGTGCAGCTGAGTGGTGCTGCCCCTGAGAGCAGGATATTGTGCAGGTGTCTCCACTCCCTCTCTCACTGTGCTCTCACTGCACAATAATACACAGCTTCACAATCCAGCAGCTCAACAGCACTGATGGTTAGAGTGCTGGAGAGCTTCTCTTTATTCACAGTCATGTTGAATCGTCCCAAGGTTTCATTTGTATTGTAAGCAGTCAGTATGATGTCAGGACTTTGACCATGTTGATGTTTATACCACTGCATGCTCTTGTAGTTAGAAACACTGTGATTGCAATTCATTTCAGCTCTCCCTCCTTCAGTTGAATAAACATGTGGAGTCTGATGAATCTGTGAACTTCCATAGACAACTGTAAGATAACAAGATGATATAATTATTATTTTGTTCATGAATGATAATGACATTGAAACCTGTTTGTTCTCAAGTGTGTTTGTGAATATCACTCACCAAGACAAAAGCAAAGCAGAAGAAAAGTTCCACATGTGTTCCTCATTCTTGAATTGTTCCATCCACAAGTAGAAATGCTTCTGATAGACAGACAGCCTGAGCTGTGGGTGGAGCCCTGCACAATGTCACATCAGAATAAGGCTCTGATTGGTTGATCTGTCTGGAGCCCAGGGAACCATTGGTTTAAAGCTACTGAATGTCAGCAACAGAATATCAATAGTTAGAACATATCTGTAGTGTAATAGTGCTGAACATCCTTCTAATCTTGAAGCACTTCCTCACTTCATCTCATGACAGTGGACTCACTGGTTTATGGACTCCTGCTGGGCTGGTCTTTGTACTGCAGGGTCCGGTATCTCACCAACATAGAGCTTCTGGGTCTACACAGGGGAATGGCTTGGTAGTGGGGTCACAAGAGACACTGTATATTGTAGCACTGCAGTAATTTTCACCCACCTGCCTCTTTAAGTAAATGTAGTAGCCTGGCCAGGCCAACCTATAAAAACTACATTTCCCAGTGTCCATTTCTTTCTTTCTTTCACCCCATTGGTCCATTCAAATTTTCATCCACCAATCCTCTCACACAGTCATTCTTCACCTGTCTCTTATTTCTCTGATTGTGGGGGGATGGGAGTGTGGTTTTTTTTTCTCCTGTAGCTAGCACCCTGGTGGGAGAGTCTGTCTACCTTTTGTTTTTACAGTTAACTGTTGTTTATACTACCTAATCTTTATACTGTTAGCTAGATATTATTCTTTAGCCTTTGTTTTTCTTGTTGTCTGCTGCTTTAGTTTATTGTCTAGTTACAGTTTTTTTGCTTAATTAGGTAGGGTAGTTTCTTTTGTGTGTTTTGCTGGAGGGTGTGTTTGTATGTTTTTGTGCATCTGTTTGCAACCTCAGTTTTCATCAAACCTCCATTTCATCACTCTCAATGTTTTCCATCTCATGAAGTCATCTACATCATCGTTCACGTTCATCCCAAGTAATTAACTGGACATCAATACCAGTTTGGTGAGCTCTTTCCATTGACTTGATCATCGTTGTTGGTTTTTTTTTTTTTGTTACTTTTTTGGGACTTCCATAGTATTTTGTTGATTTATATTTTTTGTGTTGCATTGTTCATTCATTCTGTATATTCATTATCCTCCGTGTCAGTAATTGTTAATTTGTTGTGGATATATTCTATAAGCTCTGTTGTGTGTTCATTTCTAATCTGTTTTCCTGGGTTTGTTTTCACTCTATTTTCTTCCTTGTCACTCTGTACCTAATTTAGTTGTTTTCGACTGTAATTGTTTAGTCTGTTTCTCTTTGTCAAGCTTTGTGTTCCATGGAATAAACTGGTGTTTGTTTAGTTAAATTGACACATTGTGATGACCCTGTTTTACTGTCAGTCACCCTTACTGAATTATTTAGTTTTAATTATTTGGCCAGTAGTATCTCCTAAGGGAGGACAGTACAGTTGCCTATCAACTGTGCAGGGTGATAGTTACAATATGTATAGAAAACTACTGAAAGTTAGTAACACAATTTTTGTTCCTGGGTAGTAAGTGTTATTTCCTAATTGCTTATGCCTCAGAAGTATAGAAAATGGCTATTATTCCCCCACAAACTTTGCTTTTGTGACCAGGACAGTGATATTTTGAAATGTACCTATTTCCAATGAGAAAACGGGCGAATTTGTGTCTTTTTCGTTCACATAAAGTCAAAAAAACAACATATGAATCCAAATTAACATGTATTTATACTAAAGTAATACAAAATGACAACAAAAGATTTAGAAGTGAGTTTTTTTCGAGATTTACGATTATACTGTAAATCACTTTCACGAATCAGCCCCCCAAATGTAGTCTCCCATCATGTTCTCGTTATACTGTACTTGGTAGCGGGCGTTCAAAGTCCAGTATATCCTGGTGGAAGCGCCGCCTTGCTCCTCCGATGCGCTCCCATGTTCTCCTTGAATTTATCAAGATGAGCATCAAGGATATGGACTTTGAGGGACATCCCTACAGCCCACTGTGCCATAGTTCTTCACCAGAGTCTCAACCAGCTCCACATAGTTTTCGGCCTTGTGATTGCCCAGGAGCCCATGAACCACTGCGACAAAGCTGTTCCAAGCCGCTTTCTCCTTACTAGTGAGCTTCTTGGGGAATTCATTGCACTCCAGGATCTTCTTTATCTGTGGTCCGCCCGAAGACACCGGCTTTGACCTTTGCCTCAGACAACTTAGGGAAGAAGTCTTGAAGGTACTTGAAGGCTGCCGACTCCTTATCTAGAGCTCTGACAAATTGTTTCATAAGGCCCAATTTGATGTGCAGTGGTGGCATCAGCACCTTCCGGGGTCCACCAGTGGCTCCCACTTGACTTTGTTCCTCCCACAGAGAACTCGGTCGCTGTGGCCAGTCCCGCCTGTGGTAGATGCTTGGTGTCCCTGCTGTCCCAAAGGCAAAGATAGCAGGAAACTTGGTAAAACCGCCTTGGAGACCCATCAGGAATGCCACCATTTTGAAGTCTCCTATGACCTTGATGCCATCTCAGAAAATGCAGATATGTATCCAGTTAGGCAGCTGGAACTAAACTGAACTGGTGGGCTTAAGGCCCCTGTATTTATACTACTATTTATATTACTGGAAAGTTCTAGAAAGTTCTAGAAGTTACTCCAAGTTTACTCAGCACTGAATCTATCTGGAATGTTCTGGAAAATAGGTACATTTCATAATATCACTGTCCTGGTCACAAAAGCAAAGTTTGTGGGGAATAATAGCCATTTTCTATACTTTTTTGAGGCATAAGCAATTAGGAAATAACACTTACTACCCAGGAACCAAAAAAAAAAAAATTGTTACACGGTGTTATAAATCTCTGCTTTTTTGGAGTTTTAAACGGGCACATTTACAGGGCACATTTTCTAATGACTTTCTAAAGCTAAGAGCGTATGCGTTTATTTTTAAGGCCCGATTATCGTTCATATCAGTTTTAAAGGGTCAATCTAGTGTGTGCCACCGTACTGCTAACCAAAAAAACTGGGTGTGTAGATTTGTGAAGGCACAATGGGTGATCGGACGACTGTACATTCTTAAGAAGGGGGCGATATATATCATTGTGACGAGGTTCTATTATGAACCATTCTTACTGTCTGTGTAACAGCAGGCTCAATATAATAATTTCAGTTTGGAATAGCTGAATGGAACCGTTATGGGTCACAGTCGTTATCACTGATAAAGATTTTTATAAAGCTTGGAATGTGATTACCTTTTTTAATAATTTCTTAGCAGACGCCCTTATCCAGGGCGACTTACAATTGTTACAAGATATCACATTATTTTTTACATACAATTACCCTTTTATACAGTTGGGTTTTTACTGGAGCAATCTAGGTAAAGTACCTTGCTCAAGGTACAGCAGCAGTGTCCCCCACCTGGGATTGAACCCACGACCCTCCGGTCAAGAGTCCAGAGCCCTAACCACTACTCCACACTGCTGCCCATCCTTACTTCCCTACCTTAATAATGGTTCTATTGGATCAATGGTTCTGTTTAGAAACCACGTCATTTAATCAACTGTTAATATTACAGTGGCCTGAAGGAACCACGTGGTTCTTAAGAGAAGTCAGTTTTTTAAATGTATTATTATTATATATAATATAAGGGAATGTTGACTGAACAGCAGTGCACTGGTGGTGATAAACGATAAAGGAAAGTTGCTCTGAGATGACACCTGGTTTTTGATAAGCTTGTTGAATGAACTGCATCGCTGTGGGCTTCAGAGCACAGTAATACACTGTCGAGTCATCAAGTCGGAGTTTCGTGATCTTCAAGGAGGTCAATTTGACAGCAGTGTTAAGAGATGTTGAAAGACAATCTTCATTTTCGTTTGCTTTATTCTGATGTGTTTCGCTCCCGGTTTTGTACGCCTGGATTATATATTTCGGGGCGCTGTTCGTGTCCTGCCGATACCATTGTAGGTATTGAGTACCACCACTGATGGTGAGCTCGTAAGTACAATTAACAATCCTGTCTTCTCCCTCCCTCGCAAAGATTGATGCTGGCCACTGGGTTACCTTGTCTTGTAAAGTCGGTCCTAGAAATACATTGCAAGGAAATAAATATAAACATAAATACATTTACAGCATATTCGCCATTGTCAGAGGCTGTTACATAATGTATTAATATATACATAAATCCAATATTTACCATACAATTCCATGAGACACATTAGAAATGTCAAGTCCACTTTCATTATTGCGATCCCGAAGCTGGAATGCATGTTGCTGCTCTTGTCTGGATGACGTGTAGAGGTGCAGTCGCAGGGCTCTGGAATCCAGGGCAGCTCCACTCTGATGCTGCTGACGCGCTGGCGGAGGGTTCATGGGAGAGGAGACACGGAACTACAGTTATGACCTAGATTATAGGGATGGGCGATACCACTGATTTTCTTTTCGATCCGATACCAAGTAATACCAAGGCTAGTATCCCAATACTAATACCGATACCAATACTTTTAAAAGTCTTCTTATGTACATAAAAAGGGGAAATCTTTGTGATTTCTACAGTGAAAATTGGTAAATGCAGACATCAAAAATTATATTTGAAAGCCTTTGCATTAGTATTAAATAAACTACCAATGATGAGACTTCTCTTTTTGTTTTCTGTTTAATAGCAACAATTATAAAACACATGTTCAATAACGTTCAACAAATGTTCAATTATATTATTACCCTTTTCAGGTTTTATTCTTCACATCACTTCAACTGAAAATTTGGGCTAATCAGATACCCTGAAGTGAAATCAACAACATAAAATAAAATCTCTTAAGAAGAAAAGAAGAATAAATGCTGCTCTGATTTCTAGGAACACATAAATTTAGGTTTATCTTTTAATTTAGCTTTTAATTTTTAACACATAAACTTCTTACAGCACCAGGCAGGATGCACTTGAGGTCAACACTTGAAATGTAGGCTACATAAAGTAATTGTCAACCTCTACCTTGATTCTTTCCCCCATTTATATGTTTTTTGTTTAGAAACAACAGCATGTTGACATTTTCCCCTTCAGTCTGTTTCTTCTTTGGCTCACTAACTCTCCTGCCTTTGAAAAAATTCTTTCTGAGGGTACGGATGAAGCAATGAATCCCAGGTATTTTGCTGCAAGTCTGCTTAGGGATGGGAATGTTTGCTCATGCTCTTGCCACCAATGTAATGGGTCCTGGTCCGGGGAATGCTTTTCCTCTAAAGTAACGGCGCATTTCAATGAGTGCATCAGTACCTGTTGAGCGGTGCTGTTGGGCAGACAGAACTTGAATGTCAAAATCCGCCCATATCCCTCCTTTTGCTGTAGCTGGGGCAGAGCTTGGGGTAGATGATGCAGGAGTCACTGGTGAGGCAAATCTTGGCATAGGTGCAGAGGCAGAGCTTGGCACAGGTGCTGAGGTAGAGCCTGGCGGTGGTGACTCTGAAGTGGGCTGATGGACTTCCTGCATTTCAGTGAGCATTTGCTTTTCATAGTTTCCACATTGTCTCTGTCACGAAATGCAAGGTTTTTAAACCTTATGTCCAAGAACGTGCTGGCAGCGAGACTGTGAAAGGTTTCAATCCCACGGAATCTGCGTTGACATTGCAGTGCCAGTTCTGTGGCAAGGGAGCTACCTTGACGCTCAGTGGCTGCAGCTGCTCTGAGAAGTAGTGATACAGGGGAATCACTTTTGAGACAGAAACTGCTTCCCTCTGCTCATGGAGTCTCTCCAACATGCAGAATACAGAATTCCACCTTGTTTCTACTGACTGAATCAGTTTATGCTCTGCAACCTTCAGTTGCTTTTGTATTTGTTTGAGCTTCTCTGTGGCTTTCGTGCTGTGGTTGAAAAAAGATACAATGCTACTATGTTTTTCCAGGAGCTGAACAACTTCAGGAACAGCTTTAATTCCATCTTTTACCACCAAGTTTAAGGTGTGGGCGAAACAGGGGTAGTGCTTCCACCAGCCTTGTGCACTGCAGAAACCATATTTGCACCATTGTCTGTAACAACTGCTACCACCTTCTGAGTTATGCCCCATTCATCTGTTATTCTTTTTAGCTCTAAACTAATGTTGTCAGCTGTATGCTGTCCACAGAAACTACAGGTTTCTAAAACAAACTCCTGCATTTGCCAGTTGTCAATGAAATGACAGGACACAGTCAAATATGCCTCAGTGGACCTTGAAGTCCACATGTCTGTTGTGAGAACCACACTGTGTGCACGTTGACAATTTGCCCTTACTTTGTCTTGACAGTCTTTATACATGTAAACAATTGTACCCCTCCATCAAGCGTTTGCGGCATGGGATTTTATAGCGGATCAAGGGTCTTGACAAATGCATTAAAACCTCTATCCTCAACAATTGAGATTGGCTGGGTCCCTCACAATCATCTCTCCCAGGCTTCTTGTAACCTCTGCAGCTCTTTGGGGGTCATCTATGAAAAATAAAAATACTTATGTCCTACAAGCTACACTACATGCAGTTATGTCTTTTTTTATACAGTATGGGCAGTATATGGGAGTAACTCTCATTCAGCCTAAAATAGTTAGACTAAGTAGCTACAGGCAATTACTTAACATTTAAAGTGTGTAATTTAATTAATGTATGAAGAGTTTCATTCCAAAATGCATTATCCACCATTTGATAAAAAGTGACACCTTTGTGATAAAATGATGGCTGGCATAAGAGTTATATTCACCAGATCATTCCTGAAGGTATTAGCAACCTGAGATCTTTACTTACATTTTATAATATATAATCTATGTTTTAGAAATCCTGAGCAATGCATATCAGTTTTCCACAAAATTGATATAATGCATTCAGATATTGTTTGAAAATGTGTCCAATCTAGCAGCCTATTGAGTGCGTTTACATGCACAACAAAACACCCGACTGGAAAAAATCAGGTTATGGCAATAATTCGACTGAAGTGTTTACATGCACAGCAATACCGCGATTACACAAAAACCTTGTTTACATGGGATCGGTGAAATAGTGGGGTTTCTCTTTATAAAGGACCTGGGCCCGTTACGTAGTCAGACATGAAGCATTTAAAAACAGATAGAAATCTGACAAAGCTGATAACATGCCCAGATTAATCAAAGTGTTGGGCAGCAATCTTGGTGTGTTACTGCTATTAAGACCCCGATTAAAGATATCAGATAAAGGTGTTTACATTTACTTTTTACATAGCGGGTATTAACCTTAGTGGGGTATCGGAGTATTAGTGTATGTGTACATGCACCCACTGTAATATTATGCTCCTCAAGAAATAAAAAGTATTAACTGATTTCTGTTCAAATGATTAAAAATAACCTAATATTATCACTTAGATACCTGGATAATGCCTGCCTCTCTGAAGGCTTCTGTCAGAGAACTCTGCCTCACTCTGTCACTAGGCGTGGCAGTATTTGTCTGTTCTCTCCCCCCTCCTCTAATCGCCTCCGCTGCAACTCCTCATGCTCTCGTGTGTGACTGATTTTTGTGTTTTTTAGAAGGTTTGTGGTATTGCCACAATATCTTACACACTTTTGACATATGTCACATTTTGCTTCATTGCTGTTTATTGGAGTGAAATGACTCCAAACGATGCATCGTTTTCTTTCGGCCATGAAAGCAGAGCAGCACTGGTAACCGTGTTCACTCTCATTTATGTTACTGACTGTCTGTGACTGAGTGACTGCGTGTGTCTCGGCGTGCCTGTGTATAGGCTATATGAGGAGCGGAGGGAGAGGGCGGAAGGAGAAGTAGTTCCTATCCTAAACAACAATGTGCTACATTTCATTTTATTTTATTTTCACTTTTCAATATCTGATACACATTTAGTTTCTAAAAAAAAAAAAAATCACTGGCTAAAGAAAGCACCTGGTATTGATATTTTTATGTGAGGATCGATTCTCAAAAATGAAACGTCAAGATCGGAAGTATCGATACTTTGGATCGATCCGCCCATCCCTGCTAGATTACTTTGACTTAGTAAACAATGACAGACGTGTGCCCTGCACTTGTACAGTGGTGTGTCTGGTGTTTGATGTTATTATTATTATTATTATTATTATTATTATTATTATTAGTAGTAGTAGTAGTAGTCGTAGTAGTCCTATTTAAGGGACAGTATGTGGACTGCACCGACTGCCCAATGAAAAAAATTCAAATTAGCACCTCTAAACAAATAGGGGTGTGTGGCAATGTGCCCCGCCCCTGTGTGTATATTATGTGTTGTATGTTGCGTGCGTGTGTTAATGTTGGTGTATAGATTGGTACACGGGATATAAGCGGGTCTGTGTTTCACGTGTGATTTAAAAGTGTAGATTTGTATTTAGGCACGAGGGAGGGCACAAATCACTTCACGTGCTGGTTAAATGTAATATGTAAGCACTGGGTTGCACAGAATTAATTCACGTGCTGGGATTCAAGTGAATAATTAATTAGTAATTGAATCCCAGCACAACAGTATATATAGAGACACGTAGCATTCAGTCGGGGTTGGGTGTTCGGTGAGTGGAGAACGGGATTGGAGACGGAGGTAATTGTGAATTGTAAAAGTGTTATCTGCTCACCGTGTTTGTTTGTCTGTCTAGTCCGTTTTGTTCGTCTATTTATTTTGGCCTCAAGTGCCGTGCCCTGTGTTTTGTCTGTTCAAACCTTTTATTTTCTGTTCTGTTTATAAAATGCTGAGCGAAAGCATTCGCTCAGCTTCACCAAACCACACCTCTCTGTCTCTTTATTTCCTGCTTCTGGTCTGACGCCACCCACTCCGGCCGTCTTTGTGACACGTGGTGTCCTGCGTGGGATCTACAGCGCCTCCAGGACTCAGGCCAGAGCAGGAACCGCATATTTGGATTAAAAAAAAAAAAAAAAAAAATGGCAGAAGACGCCATCAAACTGCGGGACTAGATCCTGGAAAATGCTGGGCTGGAGGCCCAGTCTATACCAGTAGCCGTCCGGTTCCTGCGGTTGATGGACAGAGAACGATGGGAGGCTTACGAGAGGGAACAGACCGTAAGCACCTGGGAGGAAGGTGTGGAGTTGGTCCTCAGCTACCTGGAGGCAGTTATAAGTGGAACAGCAGCCCAGGTAACAGGTCCACCAGCAGAGGAAGAATGCCTGCTGTCCCCGTCTCCACCAGCAGAGGAAGAATGCCTGCTGGTTTTGCCTCCACAGCCCGGAGCGGGAGGAGCCAGCGTCCACAGCCCGGCGGGAGGAGCCAGAGCGTCCACAGCCGAGCGGGAGGAGCCTGGCGTCCACAGCCCGGGCGGGAGGAGCCTGGCGTCCACAGCCCAAGCGGGGAGGAGCCTGGCGTCCACAGCCAAGCGGGAGGAGCCTGGCGTCCACAGCCCGAGCGGGAGGAGCCTGAGCGTCCACAGCCCGAGCGGGAGGAGCCTGAGCGTCCACAGCCCAAGCGGGAGGAGCCAGAGCGCCCACAGCCCGAGCGGGAGGAGCCTGGCGTCCACAGCCCGCGGGAGGAGCCTGAGCGTCCACAGCCCGAAAGGGAGGAGCCTGAGCGTCCACAGCCCAAGCGGGAGGAGCCAATGTCCCTACGCCTGAGTGGGAGGCCCGAACGCCCTGCACGCCTGAGTGGGAGGAGCCCGGAACGTCCTCGCCTGAGTGGGAGGAGCCCGAACGCGTCACGCCTGGTGGGGGAGCCCCAACATCCACAGCCCAAGAGGTGGGGGGGAGTCGGTGCGCCCACAGCCCAAAAAAAGGGAGGAGTCGGAAAGGCCCACAGCCCAAAAAAGGGAGGAGTCGGCGCGCCCACAGCCCAAAAAAGGGAGGGAGTCGGTGCGTCCACAGCCCGAAGAGAGGGAAGTCGGGGCTTCCACAGCCCTAGGACCCAAGCTGCCAGCAGAGGGGAGAATACCTGCTGGTTCCACCTCCACCAGCAGAAGAACAATGCCTGCTGTCCCCATCTACACCAGCAGAGGAAGCATGCCTATTGGTTCACCTGTTTCTGCCATCCCGAGAGCTAAAGGGGAGGAGCCATCGCTGCCGTCCCAAGAGCCAGAAGGGGAATTACAGGCTCAACCCCTGAATTTTTCTGGGGGAGAAGGGCAGGATGCTGGTGTCCCCAGCAGCCTCTATTTATGCTGCTGAAGGAGCACGGCGCACACCAGCCCAGCCGCCACAGCAGAGGGAGCCAGCACCGCCACAGCCTCCCTCTGAGTGGCCAGCATCAGCCCCATGGCCTCTGCCTCCACCGCAAGGAGCAGAGGAGCAGGAGCTGCCTCTGCCTCTGCCACCACCACCGCTTCCTCCACTGGGAGAAGAGGAGCAGGAGCTGCTTCTGCCTCCACCACCGCCAGAACAGAGGAGCAGGAGCTGCCTCTGCCTCCCCACCGCCAGGAGCAGAGGAGCAGGAGCTGCCTCTGCCACTTCCAGGAGCAGAGGAGCAGGAGCTGCCTCTGCCTCATGCCACTGCCAGAAGCAGAACAGCAGGAGCTGTCTCTGCTTCCCCGTACCTCCACCACAGGGAGTACGGTGGCGAGCACCAGAAAGGGGAGCTGTCGGCCACTTAAGAAGGGGAGGAGGTCTGGAGACCACCAACCCCAGCAGCAGTTTTCTGCCGGAGATCGTGGGGGGAGGTCCGGAGACCTGCTCCCACTGCAGCAGTTCGCTGCCGAGATCGTGGGGAGGTCCGGAGACCTGCTCCCACTGCAGCACTTGGCGCTGCTGTGTGTACTGTGGTCGGAGCCCACCAAGGGAGCTACCGGCCACGAAGTGGGGGGGAGAGGTCAGGAGACCAGCATCCCCCGCAACAATTTCGCTGCAGGCATGGACCAGCAGGCTGTCAGCCGTGCCACTACCGGCAGGGGTGCTGACAGCATGGCCAGCCATGGGCCCACTGAAGCCTCCCTCCCAGCCCGAGACTTTGTCCTGGACTGCTGGATTTTTAGGGGGGAGGTGGCCGTTGAGGCCATGTGTGCTTTGCACAGGGGGGTATATGTGGCAATGTGCCCCGCCCTGTGTGTATATTATGTGTTGTATGTTGCGTGCGTGTGTTAATGTTGGTGTATAGATTGGTACACGGGATATAAACGGGTCTGTGTTTCACGTGTGATTTAAAAAGTGTAGATTTGTATTTAGGCACGAGGAGGGCACAAATCACTTCACGTGCTGGTTAAATGTAATATGTAAGCACAGGGTTGCACAGAATTAATTCACGTGCTGGGATTCAAGTGAATAATTAATTAGTAATTGAATCCCAGCACAACAGTATATATAGAGACACGTAGCATTCAGTCGGGGTTGGGTGTTCGGTGAGTGGAGAACGGGATTGGAGACGGAGGTAATTGTGAATTGTAAAAGTGTTATCTGCTCACCGTGTTTGTTTGTCTGTCTAGTCCGTTTTGTTCGTCTATTTATTTTGGCCTCAAGGGCCGTGCCCTGTGTTTTGTCTGTTCAAACCTTTTATTTTCTGTTCTGTTTATGAAATGCTGAGTTTAAAAGCATTCGCTCAGCTTCACCAAACCACACCTCTCTGTCTCTTTATTTCCTGCTTCTGGTCTGACGCCACCCACTCCGGCCATCTTTGTGACAGGGTGCCAACAACGACTGAGCCTTTACTAATTAACAAAAAACCTGGGTCAAAAAAGCTGCACATTAAATAAGCAAAACCAAAGGGGAGGTGGTACAGAGCACGCCCCCTAGAGCCCACTGGTCGACAAAAGTGCTCCAACTTAACCCGGGATCGGACGAGGGCCCTGAACATGGCCCCACAGTCAAAGACCCTCCCCGATCATCTTCGCTTCCTGGTCTTGTAGATGGCGAGGCTAGCAAGAGCCAGGAGCAGATTCACGAGGAGGTCCCTCTTGGTGGAGCCACGAACAGGGTTCCCAAATATGAGGAGGGTGGGGGAGAAATGCAGCCAGAACTGCAGCAAGAGGTTCTTCAATAAAAAAAAAAAAGGGCTGCAGCCTGGCGCACAAAAAAAATAAATATGAGCTACCGACTCCGACAGTCCGCAGAAAGGGCATGCGGCGCCGGAAGTCGGTAAAGTGACGCAGGATCTCTCTGACGCGAGCGCTCTGCAGGACCCTCCATCCCAAGTCCCAGCTCCCCTGGAGACCAGCAGGGAGTACAGGGCCTCCCGCTGGGGACTCTCGCCCTCCGGTGGTGGAGGGTCTCTCCAAGCGGTGTCGGCGGGGAGATGAGGGCTGGGAAGTGGAGGGTGTGGGCGTCATCAGCGTCAGGGTCCTCCTCGGCGCCGATCGGGGGCGCCGAGGAGAACTGTGAGATCCTGCTCAGGTTGTTCTCGAGGGGAGGCCGAGGGGGCCTTGGGTTCGATCAGCAGGACCGGGAGAGGGGGGGTTTGGGGGTGGAAGATGACTCCCGGTCCTGAGAACTGCCTCGAGATACCTGACAGAGTCTGGGTGCAACGCTGCTTTGCACTCCCGGATCGGCGGCCGGCCGTCCTGACGGTCGCCCGAGCATCCCTGGCGACAGCGACTCGGGGGTCAGCCACTCTGACCGCCGTGATCCAGGAGATCCAGACTCTGGTCACCTTGGCGAGATCGCCCGCACTGGGGACTCCAATGCCTGCGCACCCAGGTGGGGGGGTTGTGCAGCAGGGGCTCAAGCAGGAGTCCTTCCATGCCCTTGGTCGAACGGCGTCTCGGCCGACAGAAAACATGCTCGGGTCTTGAGCAGGTCCTGGTAAAGACCGGCAGCTCGGGAGACGGATTCCCCGGAGGTCGATCCAGAACAGCTGCCGGTCGAGCCCAGGTCGCAGCTAGCTTAAAGAGGAGGGACGCCAGCGTGCACCACTGCGGGGCCTGGTCTGCGTGCAGGAATCTCTGCAGGGTCTGAGGCGGAAGATGTGCACCTGGCTCTTGATGCACACCAACCCTTGCCCTCCCTCGCTAGAGGGAGGCTCAGAACCGCCGCAGATACCTAGTGCTTTCCGGCCCAGAAGAAGTCCGTCCAGCTTCCTCTGGACCCTGGACACAAACTCAGGGGGCTCAGGATGGTGAGTCGATGCCAGAGCATCGACGCCACCAGCTGGTTAATCACTAAAGCCCGTCCCTGAAGGAAAGCAGTTTCAGCAGACCCGACCACGACCTCAGCCTAGCAGCCACCTTGTCCTCCAACTCCACCCAGTTGACTGCGACCGAGGTCTCCCGCAGGGCTCAGGTGGACTCCCAGATATTTAAAACTGTCCACGCTCCACTTGAACTGCTGGGCGCGACAGGGGGGGAGTCCACCCCGCCAGGGACCCACCAGTAACCGGAGCACTTGTCCCAGTTGATCCTGGCAGAGGAAGCGGCAGAGTAGGCGGCTCTGGCAGCTCCGCATCCTCCAGGTCAACCGGGTCGGAGGCCACCAGGAGCACGTCGTCGGCGTGACCGACAGGAATTCCCCTGTCCGTCCGGCGGCGTAACCCTGTGAGCCTCCTGCGAAGGGAGGCAGAGGAAGGGCTCGATGCACAGCGCGTACAGTTGTCCGGACAGAGGGCAGCCCTGGCGCACTCCTCCCAAAGCGAGGGGCGCGGTCAGTGACCAGTTAACCTTTACGAGGCACTCGGCGAGAGGCGCACAGCATCCGGAACAGGCCGACGAAGCGGCCCGAACCCGAACGCTCGCAGGGGTTCGAAGAGGGCCTCATGAACAACCGGTTGAACGCCTTCTCCTGATCCAGCGACAGGAAGGCGACCGACCGGGTCTCTCCAGTAGTGCAGGAGGTCCCAACCAGAAAGATGTTATCGAAAATCGTCCGTTCGGGACCGTGTAGGACTGGTCGAGGGGTGGATCACGTCTGCCAGCACGGACTTGAGCCTCAGGGGAGGCGGCCTTGCCCACGATTTTATAGTCCGTGCACAGCAGCGAGACCGGCGCCAGTTCTTTAGGCAGCGGAGATCCCCTTTCTTGGGCAGGAGCGTTATCACCGCCCGCCTCATCGAAGGGGCATCTCCCGGTCCGTGGGCTTCCGCCAGACCAGCGCAAAGCGGGCCCCAGCAAGTCCCAAAACTTCTTCTAGAACTCCACGGTCAGCCCGTCGATGCCCGGGCGATTTGTTATAGGGCATCTGACCGAGGGCATCGGAGAGCTCGAAAAGGGTCAGCTGGCCTGAACTCGCCCCGACACCCTCGCCGACCGTGGGGAAGCCCATCCCACAGAACCCTGCACGTGTCGGAGTCGATGGGATCGGAGAGAAGAGGGCCGAGTAGAAGGCCCTGGCCATCTGCTCACGATCCGTCAGAAGGGAGCCGTCGTCCGCCAGGAGGCAGGTGATGTTCTTTGCGGTCTCCTTCTTTTTCTCCAACGCGTAGAAGAAGTGTGTGCCGCGTCCATCTCCGGAGGAACTGGATGTGCGAAGACAAACGCCCCTTCGGGACCGCTGGAGCTGCAGGTCCCGCAGGGTTTACTTCTTCTCTCGTACGCGCTCTGCTCGAGTTGGTCCCCGCGAGCCAGGCGGCTCCAGATCGAGCAGCTCCTTTCCAGCCGCTCGATCCGCGAGTCCCTCCGCCTGCTCGCGCCCCTCGTGTACTCCTGACAGAGGACCTTGATCTGGCGCTTTCCCCCACGCCCCACCACTGACGCCAGGTGGGAAGCGAGATCACCTGCCGTGCCAGACCGTCCAAAAGTCCCGGAAAGACCGCTCAAAGCGCACGTCCTCCAACAGGCTGTTGTTAAAGTGCCAGTAGGTGGAGGAGTGCCTAGCTGGCACCACGGCCACCGCCACGGCCACCAGGTTATGGTCCATGAATGGCGCCGGCCTGATGTCGGGCGCGAACGCAATGAGCGTGGCTCCGCGATACGTAGAACCTGTCGATCCAGGACTGAGACACCCGCCCCTCCCTCACCCTGGTGAAGGTGAAGGCCGAGGCGTCCGGTGTTGCCACCGCCAGATGTCGACCAGAGAGAGGCGAGTCGATCAGCTCTCTCAGGGCGGCCGACGAGAGCCGGTAGGGGCTCGCGCCCCACCCGGTCATGGCCTCGAGGGTGCAGTTGAAGTCACCCCCGAGAACCACGAGCTCGTCGGCGCCGATGGTGTTCAGGTGGTTCGACATCCGGCGGAAAAACTGGACCCTCGCGGACCCGTGGGCGGAGCGCACGTGTTCACCAGGTGAACGGTAGCGTCCCCGCCCCGGATCCGTGGTGCAACAGACGGCCCGGCACGACGGCGTTGACCACATCGAGCACCGTGGGAACAAAGGACCCGAGAGAGC
Source organism: Huso huso (assembly GCA_036884735.1). Classification (NCBI taxonomy): domain Eukaryota; kingdom Metazoa; phylum Chordata; class Actinopteri; order Acipenseriformes; family Acipenseridae; genus Huso; species Huso huso. The sequence goes on from CM072673.1 coordinate 32,117,096, forward strand.
GTCGCCACCCCACAAGATGACTCGGTGAGGTGGCTGAACGACACTCTCCCCCCACTCCAGCAGCCAGTTGGCCTCGGCCTGCGGAGTGGGAGTGGTTTCCTGCAGGAAGCACACAGAGTAACCCCTTTTTCAGGAAGGATTACCTGGGCCCTGCGGAAATGGTCCTTGCATCCGTTGACGTTCACGGTCCCGGCGCGATACATTGTCCTCTGTCAGGTTTAGTTGGCGACACTCACGGGAGATCCTGAGATCTCGAAGTTCACCAACTGGTCGTGAAACCTTCGGGCGCGTATGTGCACGCGTCGTCCCGAAGTTTTGCTGGCGTGGCTGGCCCTGAGGAAGGATCTCACAGAGTTTAGAATCCTCTGAAAAATCCCCCATTTGTCCAGGACCAGCTGGACCTTGTCCCCGCGGTGGATGGTGGCCTCCAAGAACTCCAGGATGTCCAGAGAAGGGCGGACAGACTCTCCGAGCCCCGCTGCACATGGACTCTGAGTCCTCCTCCCTGTCCTCGGTTCTCCACCGCCCCTCGGGAGGTGGAAGTACAACGACTTCGTTGGTGGGTGGAGCGTTGCGTCTTATCTTTATTTTGACCGCCTCTCCCAGGCCCCCAGGGGACGGGGCGGGAGAGATCGGCGGAGGGACCCTGGGCGGGGACCGCCTGCACCCTCGATGGGCGCAGGCGGTCGCCGACGCACACCACCGAGCCAGGCGGTCTCGTCATCCCCGCTCTGGGTCCCTCCTTTGAGGTCTGAGGCACGGTCTCAGGCCCGTCCTCTTCCCTCGAAGGAAGGGGATCCTCCCTCTCGGGTCCTTCCCCTCCCTAGAGAAAGGGATACACCCTTCGGGTCCTTCCCTTCCCCGCATCAGTCACGGGACCTTTCGGGCGATGGTTCCTCCCCAACGCGCCGCGCAAGGGCCGGAGCCCTCGTCGCCGCCGGAAAGGGAAGCCCGAGGCGGTTGTTGTTTCAGGGTTCCTCCGCGCCCCTCGGTGACTGGAACCGGTCCCCTCGATGCTGGGTCGGTGACCGGTTTCTTTGCCCATTGCACTGGGAGGGATCACCTCGAGGGCACCACCTTCTGCCCCTCTGGTTCTTCCCTCCCTTCCGCTCCGGAGACCAATGTAAAGCGGGCTCCTCAGAGCCCGCCCTGCCCCAGGGGTGTTTCTCCTCCCCTCCCATGCGGGCGAGGGGCCCCCGTCACCGCAAGAGAGGGAAGCCCGAGGCAGCTCTTGTCCTGGGAGGGTAGTTCTTCCCCCCCCCCCCGGGTGGGGGGGTCACCTGCATGGGCTCCAGCGTTGTCTGCGGAGCCACGCTTGCCTCAGGAGCAGAATCCGCCTCCTCCACGGAGGCGGGAGTCCGAGGCTGTTCTTTTGTTGAAGGGTGATTCCCCCCCCTCCCCCCTCGGCAGGGGTCGCTTGCATGGCAGCGCAGACAGCCGGAGCCCACGACTGCCTCGGGCCCGAGGCAGCTCTTGTCCTGGGAGGGGTAGTTCTTCCCCCCTGGCCCCTGGCGGGGATCGCCTGCATGGGCTCCGCTTTATCCACGGAGCCCACGTCTGCCTCGGGAGCTGTTTCCGCAGCCCCCTCCTCGGCAACACAGTTTTCATGACCCCGCATCGCAACGGAGGAAGGCGGTGCGAGAGAGCTGGTCTTCGGGGGCCCCTCCTGCGCCCCCCTCGGTGACCTCCCGCACGGCCGGCCTCTGATGGTAGAATCGGGCCGGCTTCCTGGTTCTGTGGTGTGATCTGGGAGGGGATCTACCCGAAGGGCTCCTTTTTGCCCTCGCGGGTTCCTCCCTCCCTTTGGCCTCTCGGTGGGGCCTCTTCCATGGGCTCCCGCTGCTTCTGCGAGCCCGGACCACCCTCGGGATGGATCCTCTCCCCTCTGTGGCAACCATGAGGGCGGGGCCCTGATTTGCAGTAGGGGGGACGCCCGAGCGGTCTATTTTGTTTTGGGGGCCCTCTCATGGCCCCGGGGACCCTCACCAAGGACGCTTGGCCTTCCTCTTCCCCTGAGGCCAGCTGGAGGCTGTCCCCTGCCCTGCCACGGTGACGGGGAGCACACCTCCAGCAGCGCTTTCTCTCATCGTGCCGGGGATGAGGTGCTTGGTTTCAGGCGGCTTTGCCGCCCTGCCTGGGGGGGTGCCGTCGGGAGTCCCTTTCTCTGGGACTCCCCTGACCCACCGCCAGATGGTCTGTGGCGGGACCCGTCACCCCGCTTGGCCTCCCGGTGGATCTGGCCGCCTTCTTCTTGCGGTGGGCGACCGCGGTCCACTCGGCGGCCTTCTCCCCTTTTTTTTTTGGGAGGCGCGGAAGGTCCGGCCGCCTCTGGGGCCTTCTCTCCTTTCCCCGGATGTTACTGGGAGGGGGGCGGGTACTTTTTGCCCCCTTCTCTGCGGGCCTCTTTGAAGGCCCGGGGGCGAGGTGGACTCGGAGGGCTTAGCGCTTGCGCGGGTGGCTTTTGCGCTTTGCTGGAGCTTGGGGCACCTCTTTTCTGGTGCCCCAGCTCCTTGCAGTGAAAGCACCGCACCTCCTCGAGGAATAAAAAAGATGACATAATTGGTCCCCTCAGGGGACCACAAAGCTACCCTCCATGGTGTCCCTCCCCGCCAGGTGGATGGTCACCTGGCGCGGAAGGACAGGATGTGGATGAAAGCCTGGTCTCTGCAGCCCAGGGAATGGGGTGGATGGCCGCCTTGATCTCCCCCAGGGCTTGCAGATGGGGCATGAGCAGAGCATCCTGAATAAAAGGTGGCACGTTAGACAGGATAACCCTGATGCCCAGCCCCCGAGGGCTCAATGGGGACGAACATGCCCCCACGCTGAGACCCCTCTCGATCGCGGTGGTGTTTGGCGGCCTCGATTTAAGGAAAAATACGGCTTTCCCGTACATTTTGGAGGCCGCCACGATAGCTGCTGGTCCCACCGCCTTCGCCATGGCCTTGATGAAGCCCTCGATCGAGAGGGAGTCTCGCAGGAGGCACCTGACCCCGTGCCTCCTGGTGATGTTCTTAAATGGGGGGGCCGCATTGCTCGCGGCCGCCTTTGCCCATTGTTTGGGGGGCTGTGGTGTCTGCCCACTCATCATTTAATTTTTATTTGTATTATTTATTTATTTATTTATTTATTTATTAAACAAGAAACAAACAAACAATAATTCAAAAATAAAACAAACACAAATTGCACACCCCTGCACTCCAATAGTGCTGGGGCACACAGAACACAAAGGTTTTTTGGTTTTTTTTCCAAAAAAATAAACAAAATTATTTATTTATTTTTAAAACAAACAAATACAAAAGTCACACACACACACCCCTGCACTCCAATAGTGCAGGGGCACACACAAAAAAAAAAAATAAAACTACCAAAAACATTTTTTTTTTTTTTTTTTTTTTTTTTTATAATACAAACAAACGTATTTATTTATTTATTTTTTAAATAAACAAATAAATACAAATTGACACACCCCTGCACTACAATAGTGCAGGGCTAAAAGGAAAATTCAAAGATAAATCAAAGCTTAAAACTAAAAAATAGTTTTAAACTTAAAATCTAAATCAAAATCAAAAAAACAAACCAAGGGCAAACAAAGGAGCACACGGCCTGTGCTCCCTACCTGCCCTTCCCCCACTCTGCACACAGCAGAGATGGGGGATTTTTCAAAACAAAACGATTTTTAACTAAAAAACTAAAACAGCTATTTATATAAAAATAATTTTCTTAAAAGTACAAAAATAAAAGCTTTAATGTAAAATTAATGAATTAATAAAAGAGTGTTTTAAAAAAGAAAGAAAAATCAAAGAAAGAAAAAACTCTCCTGCACTTGCTTATGCAGGCAAGCGCAGGGAGAGAAAGGAAAAACTAAATAAGTGTTTTTAATAAAAATAAAACAACTTAACCAGAATGTTTTTCACTAAAAAGGTGCACTACTACTTTAGATGACTTAAATTATAAAAAGAATTCCAAAATAAAAAGTTTTAACAACCGTTTTTAATGTTTTTTGAAACACAGCTGCAGGAGCTCCACAAATGTGTGACCTGTCAGTAGTCCTATTTAAGGAACAGTTATGTTCTGCACCGACTGCCCAATGGCAGCCGGTGCACCAGCCGCCCAAAGGTGGCCGGAGAAAAATTCAAATTAGCACCTCTAAACAAATAGGGGTGCCAACAAGGACTGAGCCTTAACTAATAAACGAAAAAAACGGTTAAAAAGGACTGTAAATTAAATATTTAATACCAAAGGGGAGGTGGAACAGAGCACGCCCCCCAGAGCCCACTGGTCGACAAATGATGTCATGTCGCCAGCGACTCGCGTGGGCGTGCGTTCTAACTGAACGAGAATGGACGAAGGGGCCCTGAACATGGCCCGCAGTCAAAAGAGACCCTCCCGATCATTCACGCTTCCTGGTCTTGTAAATTGCCAGTTTAGCAAGAGCCAGGAGCAGATTAACGAGGAGGTCCTCTTCTTGCTGGAGCCATGAACAGGGTGCCCGAAAATGAGGAGGATGGGGAGAAATGCAGCCAGAACTGCAGCAAAAGGTTCTTCAAAAAAAAAAAGAAAAACGGCTGCAGCCTGGCGACAGAAAATAAATGTGGCTTACCGACTCAGACTGACCGCAGAAAGGGCATGCGGCGCCCGAGTCGGTAAAGTGACAAGATCTCTCCTGACGCGAGCGCTCCGTGCAGGACCCTCCACCCCAAGTCCCCAGCTCCTGGAGACCAGCGGGAGTACAGGGCCTCCCCACTGGGGACCGACGCCCTCCGGTGGTCGGAGGGTCTCCCGCCAAGCCGGTGTCTCGGCGGAGACGAGGGGCGAGGAAGTGGAGGGTGTGGAGCGTCATTGAAAGGGTCCACCTCGACGCCGATCGGAGGGGCGTCGAGGAGAACTGCGAGATCCTGCTCAGGTTGTTTCGAGGGAGGCCGTGGGGGGGGCGGGCCTTGGGTTCGATCAGCAGGACCCGGAGAGGGGCAGGGGGGATGGAAGATGGCTCCCCGGTCCTGAGAACTCCCTCGAGATACCTGACAGAGTCTGGGCAACGCTGCTTTGCACTCCCGGATCGCGCGGCGGCCGTGCCCTGACGGTCGCCCGAGCCGCCCTGGCGACGAAAGCGACTCGGGGTCAGCCCTCCGACCGCCATCGCGATCCAGGAGATCCCAGACTCTGGTCACCTTGGCCGAGATCAGCGCCGCACCGAGGGGACTCCAACGCCTGCGCACCCAGGTGGGGGTTGTGCAGCAGGGCTCCAGCAGGAGTCCTTGGCCCTCGGTCGGAACGGCGTCTCGGCCGACAGAAAACATGCTCCGGATCCTGAGCAGGTCCTGGTAAAAGACCGGCAGCTCGGGGAGACGGATTCCCCGGAGCTCGATCCAAAAGAGCTGCCGGTCGTAGCCCAGGTCGTGCAGCTGGCGCAAGAGGAGGGACGCCAGCGTGCACCACTGCGGGGCCAGGTCTGCGTACAGGAATCTCTGCAGCGTCTGGAGGCGGAAGGTGTGCACCTGGCTCTTGATGCACACCAACCCTTGCCCTCCCTCGGCCAGAGGGAGGCTCAGAACCGCCATGAGAGACCCAGTGCTTTCCGCCCAGAAGAAGTCCGTCAGCTTCCTCTGGACCCTGGCCACAAACTCAGGGGGCGGTCTCAGGACGGTGAGTCGATGCCAAAGCATCGACGCCACCAGTTGGTTAATCACTAAAGCCCGTCTCCTGAAGGAAAACAGTTTCAGCAGACCCGACCACGACCTCAGCCTAGCAGCCACTTTGTCCTCCAACTCCACCCAGCTGGCTGCGACCGAGGTCTCCGCGGGGCTCAGGTGGACTCCCAGATATTTAAAACTGTCCACGCTCCACTTGAACTGCTGGAGCGCGACAGGGAGGGAGTCCACCCGCCAGGGACCCACCAGTAACCCGGAGCACTTGTCCCAGTTGATCCTGGCAGAGGAAGCGGCAGAGTAGACGCTCTGGCAGCCCGCATCCTCTCCAGGTCGTCTGGGTCGGAGGCCACCAGGAGCACGCCGTCATGAAGGCCAACAGGACCACCCTCGTGTCGGCGCCGGCGCCACCCCGTGAGCCTCCCTGCGCGGGAGGCAGAGGAAGGGCTCGATGCACAGCGCGTACAGTTGTCCAGACAGAGGGCAGCCCTGACGACCTCTCCCAAACGCGGGGCGCGGTCAGGGACCAGTTGACCTTCACGAGGCACTCGGCAGAGGGGCGTACAGCATCCGGAACAGGCCGACGAAGCGCGCCCGAACCGAATGCTCGCAGGGTTCGAAGAGATACCGTGATCCACCCGTCGAACGCCTTCTCTTGATCCAGCGACAGGAAGGCGACCGATCGACCGGTCCTCCTGCAGTGCAGGAGGTCCCGAACCAGAAAGATGTTATCGAAAATCGTCCGGTTCGGGACCGCAGGGACTGGTCGGGTGGATCACGCCTGCCAAAGCACGGACTTGAGCCTCAGGGAGGCGGTCTTGGCCACGATTTTATAGTCCGTGCACAGCAGCGAGACCGGGCGCCAGTTCTTTAGGCAGCGGAGATCCCCTTTCTTGGGCAGGAGCGTTATCACCGCCCGCCTCATCGAAAGTGGCATATCCCCGTTCTCGTAGGCTTCCGCCAGGACCCGCGCAAAGGCGGGCCCCAGCAAGTCCCAAAACTTCTTCTAGAACTCCACGGTCAGCCCGTCGATGCCCGGCGATTTGTTATAGGGCATCTGACCTTGCCGACCGTGGGAAGCCCATCCCACAGAACCCTGCACGCGTCGTAGTCGGACGGGATCCGAGAGAAGAGGGGCGGTAGAAGGCCCTGGCCCTCTCATTCACGCTCTCGGAACCATCAGAAGGGAGCGTCGTCCGCCAGGAGGCAGGTGATGTTCTGGCGTCGGTCTTCTTTTTTTCTCCAACGCGTAGAAGAAGTGTGTGCCGCGGTCCATCTCCGGAGGAACTGGGCCGTGAAGCAAGCGCCCCTTCGGGACCGCTGGAGCTGCAGGTCCTGCAGGGTGCACTTCTTCTCCTCGTCACGCGCTTTGCTCGAGCTGGTCCCCTGCTTGGGCGGCTCTCCAGATCGAGCAGCTCCCTTTCCAGCCGCTCGATCCTTGAGTCCCTCCGCCTGCTCGCACCCCTCGTGTACTCCTGACAGAGGATCTTGATCTGCGCTTTCCCCGTCCCACCACTGACGCCAGGTGGGGGAAGCGAGATCGCCTGCCATGCCAGACCGTCCAAAAGTCCGGAAAGACCGCAAAGCGCCGTCCTCCAACAGGTTGTTGTTAAAGTGCCAGTAGGCGGAGAAATGCCTAGCTGGCACCACGGCACCGCCACGGCCACCAGGTTGTGGTCCGTGAACGGCGCCCGGCCTGATGTCGGGGCGCAAACGCAATGAGCGTGGTTCTGCGATACGAGAACCTGTCAATCGGGACTGAGACACTTTCCGCCCCCTCCCTCACCCTGGTGAAGGTGAAGGCCGAGGCGTCCGGTGTTGCCACGCCAGATGTCGACCAGAGAGCCGGCGATCAGCTCTCTCAGGCGGGCCGACGAGCGGGTAAGGCTCGCGCCCCACCGGTCCCGCGGCCTCGAGGGTGCAGTTAAAATCCCCGAGGACCACGAGCTCGTCGGCGCCGATGATGTTCAGATGGTTCGACATCCAGCGGAAAAACTGGACCCTCGTCGGACCCGTGGACGGAGCGTACCCGTTCACCAGGTGAACGGTAACGTCCCCGTCCCGGATCCGGTGGTGCAACAGACGGCCCGGCACGACGTTGACCACATCGAGCACCGTGGGAACAAAGGACCCGGAGAAGAGCGCCGCCACCCCACAAGATGACTCGTGAGGTGGCTGAACGACACTCTCCCCCCACTCCAGCAGCCAGTTGGCCTCGGCCCACGGGGTGGAGTGGGTTTCCTGCAGGAAGCACACAGAGTAACCCCTTTTTCAGAAAGGAGATTACCTGGGCCCTGCGGAAATGGTCCTTGCATCCGTTAACGTTCACGGTCCCGATGCGATACATGATCCTATGTCAGGTTTAGTTGGCGACACTCACGGGAGATCCTGAGATCTCCCAAAGTTCACCAACTGGTCGGAAACTTTCGGGCACATATGTGCACGTGACGTGCCAGTTTTGCTGGCGTGGCTGGCCCTGAGGAAGGATCTCACAGAGTTTAATATCCTCTGAAAATCCCCCATTTGTCCAGGGCAGCTGGACCTTGTCCCTGCGGTGGATGGTGGCCTCCAGAAATCCAGGAGCTCGCCAAGAGGGGGATGTCCGGGAGAAGGGACAGACTCTCGAGCCCACGCTGCCGCGGACTCGAGTCCTCCTCCCCTCTCCTCCGGTTCTCCACCGCCCCTCGGTGGGGAGAAGCACAACGTCACGCAGGGTGAGCGCGTTGCGTCTTATCTTTATTTTGACCGCCTCTCCCAGCACCCCCCAGGGACGCGGCGGGAGAGATCGGCGGAGGACCCCCTGGCGGGGACCGCCTGCACCCTCGATTTCGGTGGCGAGACGCCCGCCGACGTCCACCGCCGAGCCGGACGGTCTGGTCGTCCCCCTCTGGGTCCCTCCTTTGAGGTCCGAGGCACGGTCTCAGGCCCGCCCTCTTCCCCTTGAAGGAAGGGATCCACCCTCTCGGTCCTTCCTCCCTCCCCTAGAGAAAGGGGATACACCCTTCGGGTCCTTCCCCTTCCCGCATCAGTCACCGGGACCGCCTCGGCGATGTTTCCCCGACGGCCGGCGCAAGGGCCGGAGCCCTCGTCGCCGCCGGAAAGGGAAGCCCGAGGCGGTTGTTGTTTCAGGGCTCCTCCCCGCCCCTCGGTGACTGGAACCGGTCCCTCGATGCTGGGTGGGGACCAGTTTCTGGCCCCGTTGTAGACTTGGGAGGGGATCTACCTCGAGGCACCACCTTCTGCCCTCTGGTTCTTCCCCCTCCCTTCCGCTCGGGAGACCACGCCGCGGGCTCCAGAGCCCGCTGCCTCAGGGGTGTTTTCTCCTCCCCCCACGGCAGCACGAGGGCGGAAACCCCGTCGCCCAAGAAAGGGAAGCCTGAGGCAGCTCTTGTTCTGGGAGGGTGGTTCTTCCCCCCCCTCTGACCCCTCGGCGGGGTCGCCTGCATGGGCTCAGCGTTGTGGAGGAGCCGCCTGCCTCGGGGAGCTGGTTTCCGCCTCCTCACCGGCAACACAGGTTTCAGGACCCGTGTCGCGCCGTCGGAGGAAGGCGGTGCCCGAGGCAGTTGCTTTTCGGGGGCCCTCCCACCCCCTCGGCGACCTCCTCTGGCCGGCCCCTCGATGATACAGTCGGGGCCGGCTTCCCAGGTCTGTGGTGTGGACGGGAGGGATCTGCCGAAGGGCTTGTTTTTGCCCTCAGCGGGTTCCTCCCTCCCTTGGCCTCTCCGGACCGCCTCTGGAGATGGATCTTTCTCCCCCTCCTGTGGCAGCACGAGGGCGGGGCCCCGTCGCCGGTAGAGGGGGGGCCGAGCCGCGGTGTCTCTTTCTTTTTGGGGGCCCTCTATCCCCCCCGGGGACCCTCAGCAAGAGGTTGAGGCGTGCAGTTGACCGTGCACTGCGTGGGAGACGACGCTTGCGCCTTCCTCTTCCCCCGAGGCTGCCAGAGGCTGTCCCCTGCCCTGCCACGGCGACGGGAGCCCACTTCCGGCGCTTCTCTCCGCCCTCTGTGGGGATGAGGTGCTTGGTTTTATGGCGGCTTTGCCTGCCTGCCAGTGGTGCCGTCGAGGGAGTCCCTTTCTCTGGTCTCCCCTGACCCACCCGCCAGATGGTGCGGCGCGGGCTTCGTCTCCCCCTTGGCCTCCCGGTGGACCTGGCCGCCACCTTCTTCTTTTGCGGGCGGACCCTGGTCCACTGGCGGCCTTCTCCCCCAGCGCGCGGGCGCGGAGGGTCCGGCACGCCTCGGGGGCCTTCTCTCCCTTTCCCCGGATGTTACTGGGAGGGGCGGGTACTTTTTGCCCCCCTTCTCTAATGGCCTCTTAGAGGGCCCGGGGGTGGTGGACTCGAGGGGGCGGTGCCGGGCGCTGGTGGCCCTGCGCTTTGCTGGAGCTTGGGGCACCTATTTTCTGGTGCCCCAGCTCCTTGCAGTGAAAGCACCGCACCTCCTCCGAGGAATAAAAGATCACATGGTGGTCCCCTCGAAGGGGACCACAAAGCTGCCCTCCACGGTGTCCCTCCCCGCCAGGTGGATGGTCACCTGGCGGCGGAAGGACAGGATGTGGCGGAGGGCTTGGTCTTTGCAGCCCAGGGGGAGGGGGTGGATCGATGTTTTGATCTCCCCCAGGGCTTGCAAGTGGGGCCTGAGCAGGTCGTCCCTCAAAAAAGGTGGCACATTAGAAAGGACGACCCTTGTGCCCATGCCCGCGAGCGGTTCGACGGGGATGAAGATCCCCGCCACCGCGAGACCACTCTCGATCGCCGTGTTCACGGCGGCCTCCGATTTTAGGAAGAAGACGGCTTTGCCGTACATCTTGGAGGCCGCCACGATGGCCGATGGCCCCACCTCCTTGGCCATGGCCTTAACAAAGCCCTCGATTGAGAGGGAGTCCTTCAGGAGGCACCTGACCCCGTGCCTCCTGGTAATATTTTTAAAAGAGGCTGCAGCCTCCCCTGCAGCCACCTTTGCCCATTTTTTAGGGGCTTGTGGAACCTGTCCACTCATTTTTTTTAATTTTATCTGTTTATTTATTTATTTATTTATTTATCAAACAAACAAACAATAATTCAAAATAAAACAAATACAAATACAAATTGCGCACCCCTGCACTCCAATAGTGCAGGGGCACACAGAACACAAAAGTTTTGTTTCTGTTTTCTTTTAAATTAAATAAACGAAAAATAGCTACCCCTGCACTCCAATAATGCAGGAGTAGCAAAGTAAAAAATTAAACAAACAAACAAAAATTATTAATTTATTTTAAAACAACAAAAATAAAAATTCACACACACACACCCCTGCACTCCAATAGTGCAGGGGCACACAGAATTGACAAAAATAAAAATAAAACAATCAAAAACACAAAAGTTTATTTTTTTTTTGTTTGTTTTTTTTTTAATAATACAAACAAACGTATTTATTTGTTTATTATTTTTAAATAAACAAATAAATACAAATTGACACCCCCTGCACTACAATAGTGCAGGGGAAAAGGAAAATTCAAAAATAAATCAAAGTCTAAAACTATAGAATTGTTTTAAACTTAAAAAAAAAAAAAACAAAACCAAACAAAACAAAGGAGCACCGGCCTGTGCTCCCCTGCCTGTTCCCCCCCACTCTGCACACAGCAGAGATGGGGATTTTTAAAACAAAACGATTTTTAACTAAAAACTAAAACAGTTAATTACATAAAAATAATTTACCTAAAAAGACAAAAAATAAAAGCTTTAAAGTAAAATTAATGAATTAATAAAAGGAGTGGTTTAAAAAAGAAAGAAAATTCAAAGAAAGAAGAATCTCTCCTGCACTTGCTTATAGCACAAGTGCAGGGAGAGAAAAGAAAAACTAATAAAGTGTTTTATTTAAAAACAAAACAACTTAACCAGAATATTTTTTAACTAAAAGGTGCACTACTACTTTAGAAAGTTTAAATTATAAAAAGAATTCCAAAATAAAAAGTTTAAATAACTGCTTTTATATGTTTTTAGAGCACATCTGCAGGAGCTCCACAAATGTGTGACCTGTCAGTAGTAGTCCTATTTAATGCCTAGTAGGCCGGACTACACCTACCGCCCAGTGGCAGTCGGTGCACCGGCCGCACAAAGGCGGCCGGAGAAAAAATTCAATTTAGCACCCCTAAATTAGGGGTGCCAACAAGAACTAGGCCTAAACTAATTAAAGAAAAAACCGGTTAAAAAGGACTGTAAATTAAATATTTAATACCAAAGGGGAGGTGGAACAGAGCACGCCCCCCAGAGCCCACTGGTCGACAAAGGTGGCCATGTCGCCAGCGGACTCCGCGTGGGCATCCTCTAACTGAATCCTTGAACGGAGAAGGGCCCTGAACATGGCCCCACAATCAAAGAGACCCTCCCCGATCATCTTACGCTTCCTGGTCTTGTAGATGGCGAGTCTAGCAAGAGCCAGGAGCAGATTCACGAGGAGGTCCCTCTTCTTGGTGGAGCCATGAACAGGGTGCCCGAATATGAGGAGGGTTGGGGAGAAGTGCAGCCAGAACTGCAGCAGGAGATTCTTTAGCAGCAAAAAGAATGGCTGCAGCCTGGCGCACAAAAATAAAATGAGCTACCACTGGACAATCCGCAGGAAAGGGCATGCGGCGTCCGAAGTCGGTAAAGTGATGCAGGATCTCCTGACGCGAAAGGCCGTGCAGGACCCTCCACCCCAAGTCCCCAGCTCCTCTGAGACCAGCGGGAGTACAGGCCTCCCCACTGGGGACCGACGCCTCCGTGGCCGGAGGGTCTCCCGCCAAGCGGTGTCTCGGCGGGAGACGAGGGCGAGGAAGTGGAGGGTGGATGCCATCACAGACAGGGTCCTCCCCACGCCGATCGGAGGGGCGCCGAGGAGAACGCGAGATCCTGCTCAGGTTCTCGAGGGAGGCCGAGGGGGGGGCTCGGCCTTGGGTTCGATCAGCAGGACCGAGAGCCGGGGGGGGGGGGGGATGGAAGATGGCTCCCGGTCCTGAGAACTCCCTCGAGATACCTGACAGAGTCTGGGTGCAACGCTGCTTTGCACTCCCGGATCGCGACGGCCGCCGTCCTGACGGTCGCCCGAGCCGCCCCTGGCGACGAGCGACTGGGGTCAGCCACCCCGACCGCCACGATCCAGGAGATCCCAGACTCTGGTCACCTTGGCCGAGATCAGCGCCGCACCGAGGGGGGGACTCCACCGCCTGCGCACCCAGGTGGGGTTGTGCAGCAGGGCTCCAGCAGGAGTCCTTCGCCCTCGGTCGGAACGGGCGCCTCGGCCGATAGAAAACATGCTCCGGGTCCTGAGCAGGTCCTGTAAAAAGACCGGCAGCTCGGGAGACGGATTCCCCCGGAGGTCGATCCAGAACAGCTGCCGGTCAGAGCTCAGGTCGCAGCTGGCGCAACAGGAGGGACGCCAGCATGCACCACTGCGGGGCCGGGTCTGCGTACAGGAATCTCTGCAGGGTCTGAAGGCGGAAGGTGTGCACCTGGCTCTTGATGCACACCAACCCTTGCCTCCCTCGGCAAGAGGGAGGCTCAGAACCGCCGCAGAGACCCATAGCTTTCCGCCCAGAAGAAGTCCGCCAGCTTCCTCTGACCCTGGACACAAACTCAGGGGGGGCTCAGACGGTGAGTCGATGCCAAAAGCATCGACGCCACCAGTTGGTTAATCACTAAAGCCCGCCCTGAAGGAAAGCAGTTTCAGCAGAGACCCGACCAGCCACCTCCGGCTCAGGTGGACTCCCAGATATTTGAAACCGTCCGCGCTCAATTGAACTGCTTGAGCGCGACGGGGAGGGAGTCCACCCGCCAGGGACCTACCAGTAACCCGGAGCACTTGTCCCAGTTGATCCTGGCAGAGGAAGCGGCAGAGTAGACGCCTGGCAGCTCCGCATCCTCTCCAGGTCAACCGGGTCGGAGGCCACCAGGAGCACGCCGTCGGGCGTGGGCCGACAGGACCACCTGGTCCGACGCGCCGAGCGCTAACTCCCGTGAGCCTCCCGCGGCGAGGCAGAGGAAGGGCTCGATGCACAGCGCGCACAGTTGTCCGGACAGAGGGCAGCCCTGACGCATTCCTCTCCTAACGCGAGGGGCGCGGTCAGGACCAGCTGACCTTCACGAGGCACTCGGCAGAGGCGCACAGCATCCGGAACAGGCCGACGGGCGCGGCCCGAATCCGAATGCTCGCAGGGTTCGAGATACTCGTGATCCACCGGGTCGAACGCCTTCTCCTGATCCAGCGACAGGAAGCGACCGACGACCGTCCTCCTGCAGTAGAGGAGGTCCCGAACCAGAAAGATATTATCGAAAATCGTCCGGTTCGGGACCGTAGGACTGGTCGGGTGGATCACGCCTGCCAGCACGGACTTGAGCCTCAGGGAGGCGGCCTTGGCCACGATTTTATAGTCCGTGCATAGGCAGCGCAGACCGGGCGCCAGTTCTTTAGGTAGCGGAGATCCCCTTCTTGGGCAGGAGCGTTAACACCGCCCGCCCCATCGAAAGGGCATCTCCCGGTTCAGAGGGCTTCGCCAGGACCAGCAAGAAAGGCGGGCCCCAGCAAGTCCCAAAACTTCTTGTAGAATCCCACGGTCAGCCCGCCGATGCCAGGCGATTTGTTATAGGGCATCTGACCGAGGGCGCCGGAGAGCTCGGCCAGGGTCAGCTGGCCTCGAACTCGCCCGGACACCCTCGCCGACCGTGGGGAAGCCCATCCCACAGAACCCTGCACGCTGCCGGAGTCGACGGGATCCGGAGAGAAGAGGGCCGAGTAGAAGGCCCTGGCCCTCTCGTTCACGCTTCTGGATCTGTCAGAAGGGAGCCGCCGTCCGCCAGGAGACAGGTGATGTTCTTGCGGTCTCCTCTTTTTCTCCAACGCCAGAAGAAGTGTGTGCCGCGTCCAACTCCCGGAGGAACTGGACGCGAAGCGCGACAACCCCCCGGACCGCTGGAGCTGCAGGTCCCGCAGGGTGCACTTCTTCTCCTCGCACGCGCTCTGCTCGAGCTGGTCCCTCGCGAGCCAGGCGGCTCTCCAGACCGAGCAGCTCCCTTTCCAGCCGCTCGATCCGCGAGTCCCTCCGCCTGCTCGCGCCCCTCGTGTACTTCCCTGACAGAGGATCTTGATCTGCGCCTTCCCCACGCCCCACCACTGACGCCAGGTGGGGAAGCGAGATCGCCGCCGTGCAACCGCCAAAAAGTCCCGGAAAGACCGCTCAAAGCGCCGCCCCTCCAACAGGTTGTTGTTAAAGTGCCAGTAGGCGGAGGAGTGCCTGGGCTGGCACCACGGCCACCGGCCACGCCACCAGGTTGTGGTCCGTGAACGGCGCCGGCCTGATGTCGGAGGCGCCAACGCAATGAGCGTGGTTCCGCGAGGCGTAGAACCTGTCGATCCGGGACTGAGACACCGCCCCAACCTCACCCCTGGTGAAGGTGAAGGCCGAGGCGTCGGGTGTTGCCACCGCCAGATGTCGACCAGAGAGAGCCGAGCGATCAGCTTTTCAGGCGGCCGACGAGCGGGTAGGGCTCGCGCCTCACCCGTGGTCCGCGCCTCGAGGGTGCAGTTGAAGTCCCCGAGGACCACGAGCTCGCCGGCGCCGATGGTGTTCAGATGGTTCGACATCCGCGCGAAAAACTGGACCGCCGGACCCGAGGACGGAGCGCACGCGCTCACCAGGTGAACGTGGCGCCCCCGTCCCGGATCCGTGGTGCAACAGACGGCCCGGCACGACGTTGACCACATCGAGCACCGTGGGGAACAAAGGACCCGAGAAGAGCGCCGCCACCCCACAAGATGACCCGGTGAGGTGGCTGAACGACACTCCCCCCACTCCAGCAGCCAGTTGGCCTCGGCATGCGGGGTGGAGTGGGGTTTCTGCAGGAAGCACAGAGTAACCCCCCCCCTTTTTTTCAGGAAGGAGATTACCTGGGCCCCTGCGAAATGGTCCTTGCATCCGTTGGACGCTCACGGTCCGATGCGATACATGATACTCTGTCAGGTGTAGTTGGCGACACTCACGGGAGATCCTGAGATCTCCCGGTTCACCAACTGGTCGTGGAAGCTGGGCACGAATGTGCACGCCGCGTTCGAAGTCTTGCTGGCGTGGCTGGCCCTGAGGAAGGATCTCACAGGTGTAGGATCCTGGAAATCCCCATTTGTCCAGGGGCCAGCTGGACCTTGTCCCTGCGGTGGATGGTGGCCTCCAGGAAATCCAGGGAGCTCCGCCGCAGGGATGTCCGAGAAGGGGCAGACAGACTCTCCGAGCCCACGCTACACGTGGACTCCGAGTCCTCCTCCCGCTCCTCCGGTTCTCCACTGCCCCCCCTCGGTGGAGAAGCACAACGCCTCACGTTGGTGGGTGGCGGAGCGTCTATTTTGATCTTGACCGACTCCCCCAGCCCCCCAGGGGACGCGGGCGGGAGAGATCGGCGGAGGGACCCTGGCGGGGACAGTCTGCACCCTTGATTTCAGGGGCGAGACGGACGCCGGCGGGAGACACCGCCGAGCGGGACGGTCTCGTCGCCCCCGCTCTGTCCCTCCTTTGAGGTCCGAGGCATGGTCTCAGGCCCGCCCTCTTCCCCGAAGGAAGGGATCCACCCTCTCGGTCCGTCCCTCCTCCCTAGAGAAAGGGGATACACCCTTCGGGTCCTTCCCTTCCTCCGCATCAGTCACCAGGTCTTTCAGGGGCTCCTCCCGCGCCCCCTCGGTGACTGGAACCGGTCCCCCGATGCTGGGTGGGGACTGGTTTCTTGGCCCGATTGCATTTCGGGAGGGATCCGCCAGGGCACCACCTTCTGCCCCTCTGGTTCTTCCCTCCCTTCGCCCGAGACCAATGTAGTGCGGGCTCCATCAGAGCCCGCCCGCTGCCTCAGGGGTGTTTCTCCTCCCCCCTCCGGCAGCACGAGGGGCCGGAACCCCCAAGAAGAGAGAGGGAAGCCTGAGGCAGATCTTGTTCTGGGAGGGGTGGTTCTTCCCCCCCCTCCGACCCCTCGGCGGGGGTCGCTTGCATGGGCTCCGCTTTCCCGCGGAGCCCACGCTGCCTCTGGGGTCGAAGTCCTCCCTCCCCGGAGGCGGGAGCCCGAGGCAGCTCTTGTTCTGGGAGGGGTAGTTCTTCCCCCTCCGACCCCCGGGTCGGGTCGCCTGGCTGGCTCCAGCGTTCTGCGGAGCCACGCCTGCCTCGGGAGCCAGAGGCAGCTGTTGTTCTGGGAGGGGTAATTCTTCCTCCCCCCCCTCCTGCCCCTCGGGTCGGCCTGCATGGGCTCCGCTTTATCCACGGAGCCCATGCCTAAAGGATCTGGTTCCGCCCCCCTCCTCGGCAACACAGTGTTCAAGACCCGCGTCGCCGTCGGAGGAAGGCGGTGCCGAGCAGCTGCTCTTTTGGGGCCCCTCCTGCCCCCTCGGCGACCTCCTCTCGCGGCGGCCCCTCGATGGTAGAGTCGGGGCCGGCTTCCCGAGGTCTGTGGTGTGACGGGGGGATCTGCCCGAAGGGCTCCTTGCCCCCAAGGGTTCCTCCCTCCCCTTTGGCCTCTCGGCGGGCCTCTTCCATGGCTCCAGATTCCATGGGAGCCCGGACCGCCTCGGAGATGGATCTTTCTCCCCTCCGTGGCAGCACTGAGGGCCGGGCCCCGCCGGTAGAGGGGGGGAGGCGGCCTCTTTCTTTTGGGGGCCCCTATCGCCTGGGACCCCAGCAAGAGGTTGAGACGTGTGCACTTGCGGGCACGTGGGGAAGACGGCCTGCGCCTTCCTTTCCCCTCGAGGCTGCTGCCGGAGGAGGTCCCCTGCCTGCCATGGCAATGGGAGCCCTCCCGGCAGCTTTTCCCTCGCACCCGGGATGAGGTGCTTGGCCCAGGGCGGCTTTGCTGCCTGCCTCGCGGGGGTGCCGAGGGGATTCCCTTTCTCTGAGACTCCCCCTGACCCACCGCCAGATGGTACGGCGACGGGGCTTGCCTCCCCTGCTTGGCCTCCCCGTGGACCTGGCCGCCACCTTCTTCTTGGCATGATGACCCATGGGGTCCACTGGCGGCCTTCTCCCCAAGGCTGAGGAGGCGGAGGGTCCCGGCCGCCTCGGGGCCCTCTCTCCCTTCCCGGATGTTACTGGGAGGGGGCTGGCACTTTTTCCCCCTTCTCGGGGCCTTGAGGCCCCGGGGGCAGGTGGACCTCGAGGGGCACGGTGCTTTAAAGAGATGGTTTTGCGCTTTTCTGGAGCTTGGGGCACCTCTTTTTGGTGCCCCAGCTCCTGCAGTGAAAACACCGCACCTCCTCCGAGGAATAAAAGATTACATAGTTGGTCCTCGAAGGGGACCACAAAGCCGCCCTCCACGGTGTCCCTCCCCGCCAGGTGGATAGTCACTGGCGGAAGGACAAGATGTGGCGGAGGGCTTGGTCTTTGCAGCCCAGGGAGGGGGTGGATAGATGTTTTAATCTCCCCAGGGTTTGCAGATGGGGCCTGAGCAGGTCGCCCTCAAAAAAAGGTGGCACATTTGACAGGACGACCCTTGTGCCCAGGGGCTGAAGGGTGTTCGACGGGGATGAAGATCCCGCCACCGCGAGACCCCTCTCAATCGCTGTGTTCGCGGCGGCCTCCGATTTTAGGAAGAAGACGGCTTTCCCGTACATCTTGGAGGCCGCCACGATGGCTGATGGCCCCACCACCTTGGCCATGGCCTTTACAAAGCCCTCGATTGAGAGGGAGTCCTTCAGGAGGCACCTGACCCCGTGCCTCCTGGTGATGTTTTTGAAAGGGGCTGCAGCCTCCCCTGCAGCCACCTTTGCCCATTGTTTGGTGGGCTGTGCTGTCTGCCCACTCATCATCGAATTTTTATTTGCAGTTTTTATTTATTTATTAATTAAACAACAAACAAACAAACAATAAATCAAAATAAAACAAACACAAACTGCACACCCCTGCACTCCAATAGTGCAGGGGCACACAGAACACAATTTTTTTTTTTTTTTAAATAATGAAAACAAAATTAGTATATATTTTTTTGATAAAAAAATGAAAAAAAATAACTACCCCTGCACTCCAATAGTGCAGGAGTAGTGAAATTAAAAAGAAAAACAAACAAACAAAAATTATTGATTTATTTTTAAAACAACAAAATAAAAATAAAACAATCAAAAAAACAAAAGTTTTTTTTTTTTTTTTTTTTTTTCCACAAACAAACGTTTTTATTTATTTATTTTTAAAAATAAATAAACACACTATTTAAAACCCCTGCACTCCAAAAGTGCAGGGTAAAAGAAAAATTCAAAATAAATAAAAAGTTTAAAACTAAATAATTGTTTCAAACTTAAAAGAGAATCAAAATCAAAATTAAACCAAGGGCAAACAAAGGAGCACACGGCCTGTGCTCCTGTTTGCCCTTCCCCCACTCTGCACACAGCAGAGATGGGGGATTTTTAAAACAAAACGATTTTTAACTAAAAAACTAAAACAGCTATTTACAGAAAAATAAGATCAATAAAAAGACAAAAATAAAACCTTTAAGGTAAAATTAAAAAGTGTTGTAAAATGAGATTTAAAAAAAGAAAAGAAGATTCAAAGAAAGAAAAATCTCTCCTGCACTTGCTTAGGAACACAAGTGCAGGGAGAGAAAAGAAAAACTAAATAAGTGTTTTTTATAAAAATAAAACAACTTAACCAAAATATTTTTAAACTAAAAGGTGCACTACTACTTTAGATAGTTGAAATTATAAAAAGATTTAGAAAATAAAAAGTTTTAACAACTGTTTTTAATGTTTTTAGAACACACCTGCAGGAGCTCCACAAATGTGTGACCTGTCAGTAGTAGTCCTATTTATTGCCCAGAGGGCGGACTACACCGACTGCCCAGTGGCAGCCGGTGCACCGGCCGCCCAAAGGTGGCCGGAGAAAAAATTCACTTTAGCACCTCTATAAAGGGGTGCTAACAAGACTGGGCGATAACTAATAAACAGAAAACCGGTAAAAAGGACTGTAAATTAAATGTTTAATACAAAAGGGAAGGTAGAGCACGCTTCAGAGCCCACTGGTCTAACAAAGGTGGCCATGTCGCCAGCGGACTCCATGGGCGTGCTCCAACTAACCCCTGAACGGAGAAGGGCCCTGAACATGGCCCCCTAATCAAAGAGACCTCCCGATCATTCCACGCTTCCTGGTCTTGTAGATGGCGAGTCCAGCAAGAGCCAGGAGCAGATTCACGAGGAGGCCCTCTTCTTGGTGGAGCCATGAACAGGGTGCCCGAATATGAGGAGGGTTGGGGAAAAATGCAGCCAGAACTGCAGCAACAAATTCTAAGCAGCAGGAAAAC
>CM072673.1:32144660-32195546 GCA_036884735.1 Huso huso
AGGGTATAACCGAGCCATCTTTTACTTATATTCTTTCATTTTCTGTTATGCAGGTATGTTGTCTTTCTGGTTAACAGAACGGGGAGAACGTCTTGCGGTCCAGGGGTTGTCAGCAGTAGGGGATTTTAGACCTGGGAGCTGAGGATGTTACAGCCACTCCTGTCCAGGGTGCTCCGCAGCGGTTCCATGGTGCTCTGCAGCGGTTCCATGGTGCTCTGCAGCGGTTCCATGGTGTAATGGTTAGCACTCTGGACTCTGAAGCCAGTTATCCGAGTTCAAATCTTGGTGGGACCTTTATTTAACCATATGTTTTGATCATGTGAACTACCAAATGTCTATGTCTAGACCACAAGGGTGCAATCGGTACAAGGGTACAACTGAGCCATCTTTTACTTATATTCTTTCATTTTCTGTTATGCAGAGAGAAATAAACGTCGCCATCCTCCAGCAGTTGATCTCGAGTGGTATACTTTTTTAACAAGCCATCCAGTAACACCAACACAACGGAGATATAGGATAACCGGAGTGTGAGCGCAGGCAGGGAAACAGAGACGCAGGTTTCAGCTCTTACTTGTCAGGGAGAGACACACAGAGACCGGTTACACGATTCAAACCCACGCGTGCAAATGTGGTTCCCTTTCAAGTCGAAAATAACCATCAAGGTATGGAACATTGCCGTCCAGGCAGTAGGGATTGGCTGAGCTTTATGTCAAAGCTGCCGATAGGCCTCCGCGCAAGCTGCCGTGTATGCCCGCCCCCCTGGGAGCTTACTATACAACGCCGGGAGAGTCACTTCCTCTTTTGCCTTCAGCCTCAGTAGCGGTAGGACTTAGAGCTGTACACTGATTGTACTCCGTAGTTTAGGCTTGAGAAGATGGTTTATCCTTCTCTGAGTTTATTTCAGTTATACTCTTCGGAGTGATTATTGTTATTATTATTATTATTTTTAGGATATACAATACTGTGCAAAAGTTTTAGGCAGGTGTGAAAAAATGCTGTAAAGTAAGAATGCTTTCAACAATAGACATGTTAATAGATTATATTTATCAATTAACTAAATGCAAAGTGAGTGAACAGAAGAAAAATCTAAATCAAATCCATATTTGGTGTGACCACCCTTTGCCTTCAAAACAGCATCAATTCTTCTAGGTACACTTGCACAAAGTCAGGATTTTGTAGGCATATAGTCAGTTGTATGATTAAACAATTATACCAAACAGGTGCTAATGATCATCAATTCAATATGTAGGTTGAAACACAATCATTAACTGAATCAGAAACAGCTGTGTAGGAGGAATAAAACTGGGTGAGGAACAGCCAAACTCAGCTAACAAGGTGAGGTTGCTGAAGACAGTTTACTGTCAAAAGTCATACACCATGGCAAGACTGAGCACAGCAACAAGACACAAGGTAGTTATACTGCATCAGCAAAGTCTCTCCCAGGCAGAAATTTCAAGGCAGACAGGGGTTTCAGATGTGCTGTCCAAGCTCTTTTGAAGAAGCACAAAGAAACGGGCAACATTGAGGACCGTAGACGCAGTGGTCGACCAAGGAAACTTACTGCAGCAGATGAAAGACACATCATGCTTACTTCCCTTCGCAATCGGAAGATGTCCAGAAGTGCCATCAGCTCAGAATTGGCAGAAAACAGTGGGACCCTGGTACACCCATCTACTGTCCGGAGAAGTCTGGTCAGAAGTGGCCTTCATGGCAGACTTGCGGCCAAAAAGCCATACCTCCGACGTGGAAACAAGGCCAAGCGACTCAACTATGCACGAAAACTCAGGAACTGGGGTGCAGAAAAATGGCAGCAGGTGCTCTGGACTGATGAGTCAAAATTTGAAATATTTGGCTGTAGCAGAAGGCAGCTTGTTCGCCGAAGGGCTGGAGAGCGGTACACGAATGAGTGTCTGCAGGCAACAGTGAAGCATGGTGGAGGTTCCTTGCAAGTTTGGGGCTGCATTTCTGCAAATGGAGTTGGGGATTTGGTCAGAATTAATGGTCTCCTCAATGCTGAGAAGTACAGGCAGATACTTATCCATCATGCAATACCATCAGGGAGGCATCTGATTGGCCCCAAATTTATTCTGCAGCATGACAACGACCCCAAACATACAGCGAAAGTCATTAAGAACTATCTTCAGCGTAAAGAAGAACAAGGAGTCCTGGAAGTGATGGTATGGCCCCCACAGAGCCCTGATCTCAACATCATCGAAGTCTGTCTGGGATTACATGAAGAGAGAAGCAACTGAGGCTGCCTAAATCCACAGAAGATCTGTGGTTAGTTCTCCAAGATGTTTGGGCCAACCTACCTGCTGAGTTCCTTCAAAAAACTGTGTGTAAGTGTACCTAGAAGAATTGATGCTGTTTGAAGGCAAGGGTGGTCACACCAAATATTGATTTGATGTAGATTTTTCTTCTGTTCACTCACTTTGCATTTTGTTAATTGATAAATATAAACTATTAACATGTCTATTTTTAAAAAGCATTCTTACTTTACAGTATTTTTTCACACCTGCCTAAAACTTTTGCACAGTACTGTATATTGTTTACTTTTATATATTCCTTTCGCTTTGCTTTTTTGCATCGCGTTTTCTTAAGATGGTCTCTCCGTCTTTCCTCTGTTCTTATTATTATTATTGTGTTTGGGTTTTTTTTGTATACTATTTGTGTATATATATTGTTATATATATATTGTGTATATATATTTTTGTTGGACGCGTGTTGCGTTGGCCTTGGCCCATCATAAAGATATCTGCATCCTCGGTCTAGCAGGCTAGTTGACCGTGCGTGTGTAGTCTGCTCTGCAGTGTTCCTTCCCCACCGGGCGCGTTTCCCGCGTGGTAATTGTACTACACCCTCTTACTTTGTATTGTTGCTGCAGCGTCCAAAAAAAAAAAAAAAAAAACATTTTTTCCCTTTCACTCTACAGAGGAAGTTGACCACCAACGTGGTGATTCCTCAGCACCCATCAGGTAGGTATTGCACGGCATCAGACACTGTACCAGCACCAGCATCTCCGGCTTGGCGGGTCAGCTAACGCAGATAGGCGCTTCTGTGCTAGGCGTTCAAAGCTTCGTACTTCGCGCTCGGGGCTCAGTCACGCTTCTGCGGTGCAGCCGGCGCTTTGTGCAGCGCTTCTGCTGGCGTGGTGTAGTGCTTCTGCACTTGGGGGCATCAGTGCTTTCGGCGGCCGACGGCGGCTTCGGTGCTCGGTGCCGCGTTCCATCAGCGCTGGTGCTCGGACTTTCGGTGCATCGTTCGCCGGCGCTCGGTGCTTTCGGCGCGCCGGTGCTCGACGGGGTATTGCTTTCGGCACGCCGGTGCTCGGCGCTCGGTGCTCGGCCTTCGGCGTTGATGCACCTCGGCATTTGACGCGGTGATTGCTCGGCCGACGGGCCCGGTGCTCGGCGTCAGTGCTAGGCGGCCGGCGTTCCACGCACACACATCGGTGATCCCCGCTCCACTACTGCTCGTCAGGGTGCTTGCAAAGGCTACACACCATGTCTGGGTTCCACGCTGCGTGACCTGCCAGGTAAGTTGCCTGCCAGCGACCCACATGAGGACTGCGTCGCATGGGGGGGCCGGACCATGCCGCATCTGCCCTGGCAGATGGGGCATACTGCCAGCTATGTGCCGGGGTTTCAGGACGCGCACCCCCTCAAGCCAGAGAGCTAGGAAGGTGGTTGGAGGTGGTTCCCCATCCTCGGGCTGGTCCCGCACCGCCTCGCCCCCAGTCATCTATTGTGATGCCCCGGTGGACGTCTCAGCTCCCTGGAGCCATCCTCCCAGCTTACAGCTGGTCAGAGGTCTCCAGCCAGGCGTGCACTGAAGCGTTCCCACAGTCCCTCCTTCGGGCGCCCCCGTCGGGAGTCTCGATCGAGATCTCGATCGCCTGCTTGGAGAAGGCGCCTCCCCTCGAAGGGGCAGGCGTTATCAGGACACATCTGGGTGGCTGAGCTCACCTCCAAGATGTCATAGTTCATGGAGCCTCATGATGGGACAGCAATCCCTCCTCATGACCCTAGCGAATGTGGCGCCGGGCCCCAGAGCTAGCAACGGACCCATCGCTAGTCAGCCGATGGTTCCTCCACCAGTGCCTCACGGCCAACCCCAGGAAGTAGAGTGGGGCGCCGATGCTGTCTCAGGGACGCATCTGACGCAGATCCTCTTTGAAGAGAGCACGAACCTGAGGTGGCATCCGAGCACTCTGGGCAGGATGACCCTGAAGTGCTGGATACTAATGACCCTATGTGGTCAGTGGTGGTGGAGAGGGCAGCCCGTCACTAAGGCGTGGACTGGCCTGCGTTAGAGCCAACACGACGCTCTCTATTTGAGTTGCCATCGGCTCCGCCCCTTCAGTCCAGGATGCTCCCGGCATTCCCGGATTTTATTAAGGAGGTGCAGTCCACCTGGGGGCCCGGCCCCGCCCCTGCAACTTCTGCAAGAACCCGGCCTTCACCATGCACGGGTGAGCGAAGCTGGGTTAGCGCCCTTTCCGCCAGTGGCGCTGTCGCCCGCTAGTAAAGGCGCCGACATTATCGGGCTGGCTGGGACCCCTCCTGCCCTAACAGGCAGTGTAGGATTACGGAGGCCCACCTGAAAAAGGGGTATGCATGGCTACAGAGGCAGTTAGGCTGTCTAATGTGGCCAGCCTCCTGACCGGTCTACCAGGCGGCGCTGATTCGTGATCTGCCTGAGTTCCCATCTGTTGGACTTAGGACCGAGCTGGGTGCAGTTGCGCAGCTTTTGGTTGCTGGCTCAGCTGAATCGTGAAAGCACAGGGCAGGATCATTGCTTCTCTTGTGGTGGCAAGAAGGCAGCTCTGGCTCGCAGGCCAGGGTACAGGACCCTGATAAGGCCCCATTGCTAGATGCTCCTATATCCCCGGGCACACGTTTAGCCCAGCGGTTGAGGAGATGCTGCAATGCTCTGTCAGTACATGTGAGGCGTCGCAGCAGTTGGCAAAGATGTGGCCAAGCAAACCCTTCCAGCCAAGGCGGCCACAGGGCGCCAGTGGCGAGAACACCGCGAAAGCAACAGCGCACCCACAGGGCAGTAAAACCGCCTTTGGGGGGTTTCAGCACCAGCCAACCCGCGTTTGCAAGACCGCATGGGGGTGGCGCCCTAGAGGAGGTGGCAGACCCTGGCGTCCTCGTGGCTCTGGCCAGGACCCTCGTGTGAGCAGCCAGCCTAAAGCAGCCCTGAGAAACCCCGCAGCCGTTAACCCACCCTACACTGTTCCACAGCTCCTGTTCTGGCAACAATGCACCAACGACATCTGGGTCGCATGAAACTATACTCACCCGGTACACCCTTCAGTTCGGTTAAACCCCCCCCCCCCCTTCAGGGGAGTGGTGGTAACTGCAGTGAAGTACTCGGTTCAGTCCTCAGCTCTAAATGCGGAAATACAGGCATTGCTCAACAAGCGTGCCATTCAACTAGTAGACCCTGCTCTGACCGACCAGGGTTCTACTCCAAGTACTTCTAGTGCCAAAAGGGCGGCGGGCTCCTATTTTAGATCTGCGACTACTGAAGAAATACCTACGGGTGTTGTCGTTCAAGATGCTTATACGACAGGCACATTGTCCAGTCTGTCCGGCAGGGCGACTGGTTTACCACCGTAGACCTCACAGATGCATACTTTCACGTTCCCATCTGTCCGGGTCACAGGAAGTACCTACGATTCGCATTTCAGAGCAGGGTCTACGAGTTTTTGTGTCCTGCCATTCGGCCTGTCTCTAGCTCTTGAACCTTTTCGAAGTGTATGGATGCCATTTTAGCTCCCTTGCGGGCTCAAGGCATCCGACTGCTGAACTATCTGGACAACTGGCTCATCTGCGGCGCAGTCAAAGGAGCAGTTGGCACAGCACAGTGATGGTTACAAACCATCTTCACCGGCTAGGTCTGAAGGTCAATTCAGAAAAAGAGCTGCCTCGTGCCGAGCCAACAGACCGAATTCTTGGGTCTGCATCTGGACTCTGTGTCCATGGGGCGACCCTGTCGACACAAAGAGTTGCCTCGCTGGAGCGGTGTCTCTCCCTATTCAGGTTGAGAGAAACAGTCAGCATGGAGCTGTGTCAGCGCATGCTGAGGTTGATGGCTGCCCGCAAAACCCCTTCCTTTGGGCTTACTACACCAGAGACCTCTGCAGGCCTGGTTCAATGCCTTCGCGTTGCATCGTGAGAGACAAAACACCGCAGGTTGAGGGTATCCCGAACCTGCTGGGAAGCACTGCGCTGGTGGAAAGTTCTGTCGAACATCCGCCAGGGCGTGCACGCTGGGTCCCATCTTCGAAGGGAGGTTATTACGACCAACGCCTTCCAACCAGGGTTGGGAGCAGTCTGGAACGGGTCGGGGACTCGCGGTGTGGTCAGGACCCTGGAGGTCAGCCCACATCAATGCTCTGGAACTCAGAGCGGTGGACCTCGCCCTTCGGCACTTCTTGTCAGTGCTTCTAGGCAAGCACGCGTGCTAATGCGGTCAGACAACACCCACGGTAGTGGCATATATCAACCGCCAGGGCGGCTTGCAGTCCCCCAGTCTTCACCGGATGGTAACACGGCTGTTGCTTTGGGCACAACCGCGTTTAGCCTCTCTGCGTGCGGTTCACCCACCGGGCAGAGCCAATTACTTAGCGGATCTCCTGTCCAGAGGAGGTCCTCTTGCAGGCGAATGGCGTCTTCACCCTCGGGTGGTAGAGCGCATTTGGGACTGGTTACGGCTGGCAAGTCGATCTCTTTGCCGCGAGACCCGCGACTGTCCCCTATGGTTCTCGGTGTAGGACCTCGACAGCCCCTAGGAGTCGATGCACTGGCTCACGAATGGCCGCCAGGGCTCCTGTATGCATTTCCACCGATTCGATGCTCCCCGCCTTCTTGGAGAAGGTCAGGGTAGAACAAGCGACAGTGATTCTGATGATCGCTCCTCGGTGGCCTCGGAGGATATGGTTCCCCAGTCTGGTGCAGTTGTTGCACGGTCGCCCGAGGGAGCTCCCCTCTGGCCAGGACCTGTTGTCCCAAGCCCAAGGAGGGCTATGGCACCCAAACCCCAAACTCATGCAGTTATGGGCTTGGCCCCTGAGCAGGGGCGCCTGTCAGCCTTAGGGCTTCGGCGGCGGGTTATATCGACCATTCAGAGTGCGAGGCGCCCTCTACTCGATCGCAGTATGCATTATAAGTGGCAATTGTTTCAGAGTTGGTGTCTGGCTGAGGGCCATGACCCGGTCTCCTGCCCTATGGCAGTGATATTACAGTTTCTGCAGAAGCTGCTAGATGAGGGGAAATCTCCCTACACTTAAAGTGTATTTAGCCGCTATTTCGGTTTGCCATGTACGCATTGAGGGGTTATCACCTGGTTGCCATTTTCTGGCATCTCAGTTCCTAAAGGGCGCCAAAGGCGCTTGCGGCCTCAAGGTCGACCAGTTTGCAGTCATGGAGCCTTGATGTGGTGCTAGAAGCCCTTACCAAGGCACCGTTCGAGCCTCTCCACAGTGTGGATATGAAGTTCGTGTCTATAAAGACTGCGTTTTTGCTATCAGTGGTATCAGCAAAACGCGTGGGGCGAGATTACATGCACTTTCGGGTGCATTCATCATGTACTTTCGTTTCGCGGGAGACGGTTCTAAGGTCTCCATGCGTCCAAATCGACCTTTTACCCAAGGTCATATCCCGTTTCATGAACCAACCAGTCGAGTTGATGGCGTTCCATCCTCCTCCTTTTTCTTCCCCAGAGGAAGAGCGGTTACACATGCTCTGCCCTGTGCGGGCATTGAGGTGTTATATTGACGCACAAGGACTGTGAGGCAAACAGAACAGCTGTTCATATGCCATGGTTCTAAGACTTTGGGTCAGCCGTTGTCTAAGCAACGCCTTTCTCATTGGATAGTGGATGCTATTCAGTTAGCATATGATTCTATGGGCCTTCCGCCACCAGGGAAGTTGAAGGCACATTCCACTAGGGTATGTGGCAACATCCTGGGCCCTCTTTAGAGGGGGTGCCGATGTCTGACATTTGCGCTGCAAGCCAGTTGGATTACACCGCATACATTTACGAGGTTCTAACGGTTAAATGTACTGGAATCCTCTGCTCCGTCATTTGGAGCATCTGTATTTACACTCTATGGCGCCTCAGGTTGCGGACGTGTAGAGTGGTTGACAATATGGTGTGACTATTCCACCTTAGGACAGGTGTCATTGCGAGCATAGGCGCTGGAGGCAGCTCGCATATGCGTAGATGTACTGTCACGCAGTTGCGTTATGACGTAAGTCTGTCCTACTGCCGAGAATCCTCCCTCGCGGCGGCTTGGGTACACTGTTCCCATACCTTGATGGTTATTTTCGACTTGAAAGGAGCGATAGGTTGCGAATGCAAGCGGTTCCCTGAAAGAGAAAATAACCATCAACTGAGGTTGCTCTGGGAGGCCTTCACGGCCTGAAGGGCAAAAGGAAGTGACTCTCTCCGCGTTGCGTATAGTAAGCTCCCAGGGGGGGGGCTTACACGGCAGCTTGCGCGGAGGCCTATCGGCAGCTTTGACATAAAAGCTCAGCCAATCCCTACTGCCTGACGGCAATGTCCCATACCTTGATGGTTATTTTCTCTTTCAGGGAACCGGGGTTGCATCCGCAACCTATCGTTTCAGCTCTTGCTGCGTCAGATATCTTCAGCGATAAGAAAATGTTTGAAAGAAAATCAAAATATCCAGAGAGCCCCTGCAACGTGAAACTATCATAGGTGATTGGTTCCATGGTGTAATGGTTAGCACTCTGGACTTTGTATCCAGCGATCCGAGTTCAAATCTCGGTGGGACCTGTATTTAACCATACGTTTTGATCATGTGAACTACCAAATGTCCATGTCTAGACCACAAGGGTACAATCGGTACAAGGGTTACAACCGAGCCATCTTTTACTTATATTCTTTCATTTTCTGTTATGCAGATATGTTGTCTTTCTGTTTAACAGAACGGGGAGAACGTCTTGCGGTCCAGGGGTTGTCAGCAGTAGGGGATTTTACACCTGGGAGCTGAGGATGTTACAGCCATTCCTGTCCAGGGTGCTGTGCAGCGGTTCCATGGTGTAATGGTTAGCTCTCTGGACTCTGAATCCAGCGATCCGAGTTCATATCTCGGTGGGACCTGTATTTAACCATACGTTTTGATCATGTGAACTACCAAATGTCTATGTCTAGACCACAAGGGTACAATCGGTACAAGGGTATAACCGAGCCATTTTTTACTTATATTCTTTCATTTTCTGTTATGCAGGTATGTTGTCTTTCTGGTTAACAGAACGGGGAGAACGTCTTGCGGTCCAGGGGTTGTCAGCGGTAGGGGATTTTACACCTGGGTGTTGAGGATGTTACAGCCATTCCTGTCCAGGGTGCTCCGCAGCGGTTCCATGGTGCTCCGCAGCGGTTCCATGGTGTAATGGTTAGCACTCTGGACTTTGAATCCAGAGATCCGAGTTCAAATCTCGGTGGGACCTGTATTTAACCATACGTTTTGATCATATGAACTACCAAATGTCTATGTCTAGACCACAAGGCTACAATCGGTACAAGGGTTACAACCGAGCCATCTTTTACTTATATTCTTTCATTTTCTGTTTTCTGTTAACTATTAAGTATCATTATTAGTTGGTGTTTCAATTTAGGGAGGAGTGTGTGTATGTGATTTTAAACCAGGTAGTGTGGTTATTTTAATAATAGGGTGAATTGCAATTTGTAATTGTATCAGGGAGGGTGGTTTATTAACTTGAAGAGAGTTGTTTGCATTTGGATTGGTCTCCACACAGCCTCCTGTAGTGGTGTGATCCCCTTTGAAGTGTGTAAAAGTATTGTCAATAGAGCAGTTAGCAGTTGTGCCAGTCCCCTTGCAAAGTGAGGTGGAACCTATTTAAGGGTGGGCATATAATAGTGGTCAGTCTACAGGAACCAGGGACTGAGGCAGATAGGCAAGTTCCTGCTTCAAGTAATTTTTTAATTAACTACATTTGGTAACTTTGTAAGGTGGTGTTTGAATTAGCTGAGTTGGTGTGTGATTAGTACCAGGTGAGTGGTTTAATTCAATAGAAGTTGATTTGCTATCTGATTGGTTTCCACGCAGTTGTTTTTTCTATATTAAGCAGCCTATTTCTGCGCCAGCAAGAAGCGCCAGCAAACTGAAGAGCCTCAACAAAAGAGCCGGGAGTCTAGCTGTGGGAGTCCAGCAAGGGGAGGCCTGCGCTGAGACACTGTTCGATTAGATCCGAACCTAACGGGCCTCTAGAAGAAACTATTTACTAGTCAGGTCTGTACCCTCCACCCTAGTGCTCCTACTGTGCCTTTTGTCCTGCTTGTCCTGCTATGACTGTCTCTCACATCCCTGTTCTGTCCTCTCGTTCTCGTCCTCTGCCCTCCCTCCTGCTGCTCCTCCAACCCCTCTAACCTCATTTCTCTGCCTCTCCCCCCTCCGCACACTCTCTGGTGCACTCTGGAACTGTCACTCTTCTGCTAACAAAGCTGATTTCATCTCTGCCTTTGCCTCCCACCTCTCTCTCGATTTCCTTGCTCTCACTGAAACCTGGCTGTCCCCTGATAACACTGTTACTCCGCTGCCCTGTCCTCTCTCGTCCTGTCCCATACCCGCGTCTCACTGGGCCGGGGAGGTGGGACGGGTCTCTCTCCTCCTTACTCTTTTCTGTCCCCTCCGATCTCATCTCCTCTCTGTCAGCCTTTGAATTTCATGCAGTCCAACTAACCTTTCCCTGTCAACTCCTGCTCATTGTTCTGTACCCCCCCCTGGGCCTCTCACTTTTTTCTGGATGAACTCGACTTTCTCTCCTCCCTCCCCTCTGTCTACCTTGACTGTCCTGTTGGGTGACTTCAACATCCATCTCTCAACCCCAGCCACTCTGCTGGATTCCTCCCTCTCCTGCACCCTTTGACTTCTGTCTCTCTCCATCCCCTCCTACCCACAAAGCTGGCCGTCAACTGGACCTCACCTTCTCCAGGGCCTGCTGCCCCTCCACCCTCTCTGTCACCCCCTGGACCTCTCTGATCACTATTTCATCTCTTTTCTCTGTGTCTCCCCTCTCCCTGCTCCTCCTCCCCCCACTGTCACCTCTCGCCGTAACCTCCGCTCTCTCTCCCCCCTCTGTCCTTGCCTCCACTGCTCTCTCTCACCTCCCTCCCTATCGGCTCCTTTTCACAACTCTCCGTAGACTCTGCTACCTCCACCCTCTTCTCCTCACTCACCTCCTCCTCGACTCCCTCTGTCCCTCACCTCCCGACCTTGCCCCTCCCTCCCCATCCCTGGCTCTCCTCTGCGCTCCGCTCGGCAAGAATCACACTGCGATCTGCTGAAAAGAAATGGAAGAGAACCAAACTCCCTGCTGCCCTAGACTTTACCGCACTCTCCTCTCCTCCTTCTCTCTACTCTCTCCTCTGCTAAATTTGCTTATTTCCAATCTGTAATCCAAGCCTCCACTAACAACCCACGTAAACTATTCTCTACCTTCTCCTCCCTCCTAAACCCTCCCCCTCCTCCTCCCCTCCTCTATCTCCCCTGATGACTTTGCCTCCTTCTTCTCTTCTAAAATCTGATATCCAAAACTCTTTAACACCTTTCCCTCCCCGCCCCCCTCCTGCTCCAACCCCCTACACCCACTACATCCCCTACTAACTCGCCCTCCTTCTCCACCTTCTGCCCCTCTCAGACTCTGACCTCTCCTCCCTGCTCCAGGGTCCCAAACCCACCACGTGTGCCTTGGACCCCTCCCCTCACCTCTTTCAAGCTGCTGTTCCTGCTCTACTCCCTTCATCTCCTCCCTCCTCAACACCTCTACTTTCTGGTATCTTTCCCTCTTTTTTCAAAAAAGCCTCTATCACTCCCTCCTCAAAAACCTACCCTCGACCCCACCTCCCTCCAGAGCTACCGTCCTGTCTCCTCCTACCCTTCCTCTCCAAAACCCCTCGCCCGGACTGTACACCGCCAGCTCTCTGCTTTCCTGTCCAACCACTCTCTGCTTGACCCTCTCCAATCTGGCTTCCGCTCTGCTCACTCCACTGAAACCGCTCTCTCTCTGTCACCAACTCACTTAAGTGTGACCAGCTGCCTCTCTCTCCTCTGTCCTAATTCTCCTCGACCCTCTGCTGCCTTTGACACTGTTGATCACTCTATTCTACTATCATCTCTTGCTGACCTGGGGATCTCTGGCACTGCTCTGGCCTGGTTCTCCTCCTACCTCTCCAACCGCACTTACCAGGTAACCTGGCGTGGAGCAACCTCCACACCTCACCCTCTCTTAACTGAGTCCCCAAGGGTCAGTCTTGGGTCCTCTCCTGTTCTCTCTCTACACCCGCTCCTGGGCCCCTCATCGCATCCTATGGTTTCTCATACCATTTCTATGCTGATGATGCTCAGATTTTCCTCTCCTTCCCCACCTCTGACTCCACCATCTCCTCCCGTATCTCTACCTGTCTGTCTGCTATTTCCTCCTGGATGCACTCTCATCACCTCAAACTCAACCTCTCTAAATCTGACCTCCTTTTTCTTTCCTCCTCCTCCCCCTCCTCTGATCTCTATCTCTGTTCCTCTGGAATCTACCACACTCTCTCCCTCTTTCCTCAGCTAAGAACCTGAGTCACCCTGGACCCCTGCCTCTCTTATTCCCAGCACATCTCCACTCTGGCACGCACTTGCCGATTCTTCCTGAGCAACATCCGAAGAATCCGACCCTTCCTCACCAACTATGCTACCCAGCTCCTGGTCCAGGCCCTGGTACTCTCCCGCCTAGACTACTGCAACTCCCTCCTGGCTGGCCTCCCTCGTCCGCCACCCATCCGCTCCAGCTCATCCAGAACTCTGCTGCCCGCCTGGTGTTCTCTCTGCCTCGCTTCGCCCACGCTACTCCACTACTCCGCTCGCTCCACTGGCTCCCGATCACCGCTCGCATCCAGTTCAAGACTCTTGTACTAGCCTACAGATGCCTTGACCAGACTGCACCCAGCTACCTCCAGACCCTCATCTCTCCCTACATCCCCACTCGACCTCTCCGCTCCGCCTGCACTAGAAGACTAGTTCTACCTCCGCTACACTCCCCTGTCTCCAGAGCCCGCTCCTTCTCCACCCTTGCTCCGCAGTGGTGGAATGACCTTCCTACAGATGTCAGGACTGCCCACTCCCTGACCACATTCCGGCGCCTCCTTAAGACTCACCTCTTCAAACAGCACCTGTAGAACTCCTCTGTTTGTATCCTGGGACACTATCACCCTTCATGTAAATGTGCTTTATTCTGCTCTTAGCTGCCCCCTATTTTACTGCATTTAATCCTGTACTTCAGAATACTGTAATCTGCCAAGTGTTTAACCTGTAGTACTTTGTATTTAATCACATCCTGATGTAACTATCACTATTTAATCATATCCTGATGTAACTATCACTATTATCTGCTGTATTATTGAATTGTGGTTTGTCACACTTGAACAAAAGTTATTGTATTTCTTTCTCTTATTGTATTACTTGTATTGTAAAACTTGAAATGTATTTGCTTACGATTGTAAGTCGCCCTGGATAAGGGCGTCTGCTAAGAAATAAATAATAATAATAATAATAATAATAATATGTTGTCTTTCTGTTTAACAGAACGGGGAGAACGTCTTGCGGTCCAGGGGTTCTCAGCAGTAGGCGATTTTACCTGGTAGCTGAGGATGTTACAGCCATTCCTGTCCAGGGTGCTGTGCAGCGGTTCCATGGTGCTCCGCAGCGGTTCCATGCTGTAATGGTTAGCACTCTGGACTCTGAATCCAGCGATCCGAGTTCAAATCCCGGTGGACATGTATTTAACCATACGTTTTGATCATGTGAACTACCAAATGTCTATGTCTAGACCACAAGGCTACAATCGGTACAAGGGTTACAACCGAGCCATCTTTTACTTATATTCTTTCATTTTCTGTTATGCAGGTATATTGTCTTTCTGGTTAACAGAACGGGGAGAACGTCTTGTGGTCCAGGGGTTGTCAGCAGTAGGGGATTTTACACCTGGGAGCTGAGGATGTTACAGCCATTCCTGTCCAGGGTGCTACGCAGCGGTTCCATGGTGCTCCATATGCGGTTCCATGGTATAATGGTTAGCACTCTGGACTCTGAATCCAGCGACCCGAGTTCAAATCTTGGTGCGACCTGTATTTAACCATACGTTTTGATCATGTGAACTACCAAATGTCTATGTCTAGACCACAAGGGTACAATCGGTACAAGGGTATAACCGAGCCATCGTTTACTTTTTATTCTTTCATTTTCTGTTATGCAGGTATGTTGTCTTTCTGGTTAACAGAACGGGGAGAACGTCTTGCGGTCCAGGGGTTGTCAGCAGTAGGGGATTTTACACCTGGGAGCTGATATTACAGCCATTCCTGTCCAGGGTGCTGCGCAGCGGTTCCATGGTGTAATGGTTAGCACTCTGGACTCTGAATCCAGCGATCCGAGTTCAAATCTCGGTGGGACCTGTATTTAACCATACATTTTGATCATGTGAACTACCAAATGTCTATGTCTAGACCACAAGGGTACAAGGGTACAACCGAGCCATATTTTACTTATATTCTTTCATTTTCTGTTATGCAGGTATGTTGTCTTTCTGGTTAACAGTGTATGGCTAAAGTTACTTTGTTTCCCATTAGTATTCCGATTAAAACCACACTATTACTCTTCATTAATCAGATGTAGATATGTCTATTTCTTGGCTGTGGCCCGACTGCATTCAATTAAAAGCGCGCACTTTATATCATTACAGAGTCTGTGCACATTGATTCGCAACGCCTTTTGGCATTATCTTCTTTTCAGTCTGCAGAAAAGGATTTTACAATTGCTCCTTACAAGTGAGAGGACAGCTATGGTTTAACCACCCCCCTCTACAAAATCACACAGTTAACACAATAAGTACCGACTAAAAAGAGACACAGAATTATCCTATGAAGCCCCTCATTCAGTGCTCCAGTGCAGTGACGCCCAGCAAATAGGTAGGTGCGTTCAAGTGGCTGTAACTCAAAAACGTAAAGGGCTAGGCACGCAGACCACATACCAAACGAAAGAGGAGGCTCCGCGATTTCCCCTGATAT
This sequence comes from Huso huso, assembly GCA_036884735.1. Taxonomy (NCBI): domain Eukaryota; kingdom Metazoa; phylum Chordata; class Actinopteri; order Acipenseriformes; family Acipenseridae; genus Huso; species Huso huso. Next base: position 32,159,763 of record CM072673.1, read on the forward strand.
CTAACATGCCCAGGTGTCATGTTCCTAGAATAAACTACAGCGTCCAGAATACAGTGGTACCTTCACTTGCTAGGAGACAGCTGTGCGCATTTGCGAATTTGTATTTGAAAGTGTATTTTCACTTATAAACATGCAACGTGTTTAGTTTTTAAGGACATGTTTATTATTTTAAAGTAGCAATACCGATGTTATTAAAACCGTTTCTAAATATACACGTGTAATACATATATTGTCAATGAACATGTGTCTTATTATTTCAATGTGAGCAGTGTTTGTGGCGCACGGTTGGGTGCTGATTGTGCATTTCTCCAGACCTGCTGCCAGCTGTCAGTATGAACCAAGAAATGAAACGTCGCATTTTGGATTCAAACTGGAGAAATGGATGTTGTTGAAGGATTGTGTGCAATCAGAACGGGGAGAACGTCTTGCGGTCCAGGGGTTGTCAGCAGTAGGGCATTTTACACCTGGGAGCTGAGAATCTTACAGCTATTCCTGTCCAGGGTGCTCCGCAGCCGTTCCATGGTGCTCCGCAGCGGTTCCATGGTGTAATGGTTAGCTCTCAGCGCCGCGGCCCGCGTCCGATTCCCGGTCAGGGAAGTTACTTTGTCTCCCATTAGTATTCTGATTAAAACCACACTATTACTCTTCATTAATCAGATGTAGATATGTCTATTTCTTGGCTGTGGCCCGACTGCATTCAATTAAAAGCGCGCACTTTATATTATTACAGAGTCTGTGCACATTGATTCGCAACGCCTTTTGGCATTATCTTCTTTTCAGTCTGCAGAAAAGGATTTTACAATTGCTCGTTACAAGTGAGAGGACAGCTATGGTTTAACCACCCCCCTCTACACAATCACACAGTTAACACAATAAGTACCGACTAAAAAGAGACACAGAATTATTCTATGCAGCCACTCATTCAGAGCTCCAGTGCTATGACGCCCAGCAAATCGGTAGGTGCGTTCGTGCCTGTAACTCAGAAACGGAAAGGGCTAGGCACGCAGTCCACATACCAAACGAAAGAGGAGGCTCCGCGATTTCCCCTGATATCTAACATGCCCAGGTGTCATGTTGCTAGAATAAACTACAGCGTCCAGAATACAGTGGTGCCTTCACTTGCTAGGAGACAGCTGTGCGCATTGGGCGAATTTGTATTTGAAAGTGTATTTTCACTTATAAACATGCAACGTGTTTAGTTTTTAAGGACATGTTTATTATTTTAAATTAGCAATACTGATGTTATTAAAACCGTTTCTAAATATACATGTGTAACACATATATTGTCAATGAACATGTGTCTTATTATTTCAATGTGAGCAGTGTTTGTGGCGCATGGTTTGGTGCTGATTGTGCAGTTCTCCAGACATGCTGCCAGCTGCGAGTTTGAACCAAGGCTGTGAGGTCCAGTGATTAAATAAAAGGGCTTGTAACCAGGAGGTCCCTGGTTCAAATCCTACCTCAGCCACTATCTGATTGTGTGACCCTGAGCAAGTCACTTAACATCCTTGTGCTCTGTCTTTCGGGAGAGACGTAATTGTAAGTGACTCTGCAGCTGATGCATAGTTCACACACCCGAGTCTATGTAAGTGTGCTAAATAAACAACTAATAATAAATAATATGGAATACTAAGACAAGACAGCGTCACTGGAAAGCTGTTTGACCAGGAAGGGAGACTCAGACATAGAAGTTGCAGTTACAAACCGCTCTAATGTGCACTTTAATTAATGCAAAGAAACAGAACAGACATTTTTGACAAAATAAAAAGGCACAAGGGCCAAAATAAAAGGTCTATACAAAAACACTAATGAACATAAACACACAGGACACACACAGCAACACAAACATCCACCAACACCGACATTAACTCCAACACCTAATCTGTCTATCCAGCCACATCCCCACGTGTTTTTACAGGGAGGATTTTAACTCCCTCCCTGCCACCCAATATTCCTACACACACACGTGCCTCGGCAGTGCTTTCACCCTGCCTCACTGCCATAAATACTAACAGTAGTGTTCCTTCAATGCACTTTGCTCTATACTAAGACAGCAATGTCTCTTCAATGCAATTTGTTCCTGAAAAGGTTCAATTGCTCACTCATAATCTGGTTAAATTGATCTAGACACTAAATTCTACTGATGACAAAAATAACACCGTGTAACAATTTTTTTTTTTTTTTTTTTTTTTTGGTTCCTGGGTAGTAAGTGTTATTTCCTAATTGCTTATGCCTCAAAAGTATAGAAAATGGCTATTATTCCCCACAAACTTTGCTTTTGTGACCAGGACAGTGATATTTTGAAATGTACCTATTTTCCAGAACATTCCAGATAGATTCAGTGCAGAGTAAACTTGGAGTAACTTCTTGAACTTTCTAGAACTTTCCAGTAATATAAATAGTAGTATAAATACAGGGGCCTTAAGCCCACCAGTTCAGTTTAGCTCCAGCTGCCTAAGTGGATACATATCTGCATTTTTCTGAGATGGCATCAACAGGCTGCAAGCATCCGGCAGACGCATTTTGCTATGTCTGCGGCCAATTTATCAAGACAAGAGCGAAAAAGTACTCTGTGGAAGCATCTGCTAAGATGTGTGAGGCCTACAAGGCATATTTCGGCATGCCTGTCGGGGATCAAGACAAACCCTGGGCACCTCATTTCACCTGCGAGCACTGCAAAAAAACTCTGGAAGGTAAGATGGACAATTGTTGCTTGGAATTTTATGTTATAAAATTTGTTAAAATTTTTAAAATTGTAAAAGTTTTTAATTTTAAAATGTTTTACAATTTTCAATGTTATTGAAAAAAATATATCATATATGAAAAATGTTGCGAGAATCTCTGTGGGGAGGAACAAGGTCAAGTGGGAGCCACTGGTGGACCCCCGGAAGGTGCTGATGCCACCACTGCACATCAAATTGGGCCTTATGAAACAATTTGTCAGAGCTCTAGATAAGGAGTCGGCAGCCTTCAAGTACCTTCAAGACTTCTTCCCTAAGCTGTCTAAGGCAAAGGTCAAAGCCGGTGTCTTCGTCGGACCACAGATAAAGAAGATCCTGGAGTGCAATGAATTCCCCAAGAAGCTCACTAGTAAGAAGAAAGCGGCTTGGAACAGCTTTGTCGCAGTGGTTTGGGGCTTCCTGGGCAATCACAAGGCCGGAAACTATGTGGAGCTGGTTGAGACTCTGGTGAAGAACTACGGCACAATGGGCTGTAGGATGTCCCTCAAAGTCCATATCCTTGATGCTCATCTTGATAAATTCAAGGAGAACATGGGAGCGTACTCGGAGGAGCAAGGCGAGCACTTCCACCAGGATATACTGGACTTTGAACGCCGCTACCAAGGACAGTATAACGAGAACATGATGGGAGACTACATTTGGGGCTGATTCGTAAAAGTGATTTACAGTATAATTGTAAATCTCGAAAAAACTACTCACTTCTAAATCTTTTTGTAGTCATTTTGTATTACTTTATTATAAATACATGTTAATTTGGATTCATATGTTTTTTTCTGACTTTATGTGAGCGAAAAGACACAAATTCACCCGTTTTCTCATTGGGAATGGGTAAATTTCAAAATGTCACTGTCCTGGTCACAAAAGCAAAGTTTGTGGGGAATAATAGCCATTTTCTATACTTTTGAGGCACAAGCAATTAGGAAATAACACTTACTACCCAGGAACAAAAATTGTGTTACATAGTGTAATCACATTATGTGAAATGAATGTCTTTAACTGTATGCAATCTCATTCACTACAGACAAGTCTTTTGCAGGGAAACAGTCCTGAGAATAATGAAGCCTGTCATTTCTGTGCCTGCTCTCTCCCTCCCTACTCTTTTTGGTTAACTCCTGCTCTTTCCTCTATCCCTCTCTGTTGAGTTTCATGCTGTTGAAATCACCTCCCCTTGTCACCTCCTCCTCCTCATTGTTCTCTACTGTCCTCCTGGACCCCTTTCTCATTTTCTTGATGAGCTTGACTTCCTCCTCTCCTTCATCCCCTTCTCCCTCCACCTCTGTTGTTCCATTAGGTGACTTCAACATCTACATCTCCAACGCCAACCACTTTGCTGCATTTCTTCCCCTTCGTCTTCTGTCTGCCTCCAAACTCACAGACATCCGCAAACTCTTCAATACCTCACATCCTTCCCCACTCACCCCTGTCCTCTGCTCACTCCTCCTCATCACTCTCTGCAACCCCTACTAATCTAGCCTTCTTCTCCTCCTTCTCACCCCTCTTGACTCCGATCTTTGCTCCCTGCTCCAGAGCCATAAACCCATCCTGTGTGCTGTGGACCCTCTCCCCACTCACCTTTTCCAGGCTGCTGCCCCTGCTCTACTCCCTTTCATTTCCTCCCTTCTCCCTTTCATTTCCTCTGTTCTCAACACCTCTCTCATCACCCCATCTAAAAAATCCCTCCAGCGACTGGTACATCACCAGCTCTCTGCTCTCCTGTCAAAATATTCTCTGCTCTACCTCCTCCAAGCATTTGGCACAGTCGACCTCTCTATTCTCCTGTCCTCCCTCACTGACGTGGGGCTCTCTGGTACTGCTCTTGCCTGGTTCTCCTTCTACCTCTTCGATCACACATACTGGGTGTCCTGGCATGGCTCACCCTCTGCCTCTTGCTCTTTTCCGACAGGTGTCCCCCAAGGCTCAGTCCTGGGAAACCTCCTGTTTTTTCTCTACACCCGGTCCCTGGGTCCCCTCATCTCCTGCCATGGCCTCTCCTATCACTTCTATGCTGAGAATGCCCAGATCTTCCTCTCTTTTCCCCCCTGTGACTCCAACATTTCCTCCCATATCTCTACCTGCCTCTCAACCATCTCCTCTTGGATGCACTCGCATTATCTTAAACTCAACCGCTCAAAATCAGATCTCATGTTCTTCCCCCCATCTTCCTCCCCACCACTGATCTATCTATCTCTATTCCTCTTGAATCCACCACCTTTGACCCTCCCTCTCCTACTCACAGCACATCTGTTATCTGGCACGTTCCTGTCGCTTCTTCCTCAGTAACATACGCAGAATTCCCCTTCCTCACAAACTACACATCACAGCTAATAGTTCAGGCCCTGGTACTGTCCCACCTTTACTACTGTAACTTTCTCCTGGCCGGACTCCCTGCTTCTGCTATCCATCTGCTCTAGCTCATCCATAGCTCAGCTCGCCTTATCTTTTCCAATCCTCATTTCTCCCAGGCTACTCCACTGCTCTGCTCCCTCCACTGGCTCGCCTATCGCCTATTATTTCTTCCTACACCCCCTCTCGCCCCTTCCTCTCCTCCGCCACTGGCAGATTAGCTGTACCCCCCTCTGCTCCCCGCCCAGAGCCCACTCCTTCTCCATCCTTGCCACCCCAGTGGTGGAAATGACCACCTTCTGGCGCCTCCTCAAGACACACCTGTTCAGGCAGCATCTGTAAACCTCACAACCCTCGACTATACTGGACTTTATGTATCGCCCAATTGTATCAGTACTTGTATCACCTTGTACTCACACCTGCTCCACACTTTGCTGCATTCTACTACTGCTCTCAATTAGAGCTATATTTCTGTATCTTGTACTTGATTTTACACCTTAAGGTAACCATGTTCACGTTGTTGTTTATCTGTATTGTGATATTTTATAAAGTGATATTTTGTAATGTGATATTTTGTAACAGTTGTCGCCCTGGATAAGGACGTCTGTAAGAAATAATAATAATAATAATAATAATAATAATAATAATAATAATAATAATGAAAATACAACAAACAAAAAATTAACGTAGCTGCTGCCATCCTTGGACCATGGTAACTTATGTATTCTCATGTGACTTTTATAGTGGCTTTAAGTAAAGCACTTGAACAAGCTAATTAACATTTTCATGAGAAACTCGTGTTTCCTGAGTAAGTGGGTGCTGATTTCAACACGTAAATTAGACTTTCACATTAAAATACTGTGACTGTTTTTTGGGGCCTTTTCATGAGCTTTTCTTCCCAACGAGCACAGGCATGGCCGCTTCACGTGAATAAAAAGCACACGTGTAAACTGGCCCAATGATGACGCTAGCTAAAGATTTAATATTACCAACATGGGAGAAAGCTGATCCTGGAAAGCAATGCATTGCTGGTATTAGTATTACTTTTGAAACATTACAATGTGGTGTACTGTATATCCTCAAATACCAGAATCATTTAAAATACATTATTACACAAGGGTCACATTTCAGATACACCAAACAATGCACTTTAATGAAACAACAAGCCAAGTGTGAGCGTGCAAGCTCCTTATATCATGCACTCAAGTGTGAGCGTGCAGCTCCTTATATCATGCACTCAAGTGTGAGCGTGCAAGCTCCTTATATCATGCACTCAAGTGTGAGCATGCAAGCTCCTTATATCATGCACTCAAGTGTGAGCGTGCAAGCTCATTGTATCATGCACTCAAGTGTGAGCGTGCAAGCTCCTTATATCATGCAGTCAAGTGACGATGTGCCTTCATTCAAACTTCAATCTGGGATTTCATTGTCAACCAAAGCTGCACAAATAGTATCGGAAAAACAATAAGGAGCTTTGGAGTGATTTCTAGGAAACTGTTTGGCAGGAATTAATGCACACGGTCTTTTCAACTGAAGAATACAAGCTGAACCAGATGTTTGGTGAATGCTGCAGTTTTCCTGTGACTCGAATAGAAGTTGTGTATGTTGAACGCTAAAACACCACTAGATGTCGCTGTGTCTCAGTGTAAGACCAAAGATCCTACGAATGGACAAGTCATTTATACAGTCACTTCTGGAATCATCACACTATGTGAAATTAACATTAATAATATGTCACAGATGAATCCCACACCCACATGAGAAGGAAGCTTATAGACAGAGCAGATTACTTCTTCATGTTCATATGAAGAGGATACAGGAGAATCTCTGTGAATCTCTGCAAACAAAGACTGCAAACAATGATCATTCAATTTGCAATGCTAGTCCTTGCCACTGGTAATTTCTGTTCTTAATTTACCTATTAATACTACTCCTACTACTACTACTACTAATAATAATAATAATAATAATAATAATAATAATAATAATGGTCCAGTCAAAAACAGTCTCATCATTAATAAAGCATGATGTTTAATTTATTTGTTTACTTATTTATTTCAGATCTTGTCTCTGGAAATACAGTTTCACAAGATGATCATTCAAGTACAGTTCGTGAGGGAGAAACGGTTCAGCTTACTTGTAAATACACTACAAGTTTCACCTACTATGCTCTTACCTGGTATAAACATGCCCAAGAGAAGCCCCCTCTCTATTTAACTCAGAGGCGGTACGACGATTATGAACACCGCGCTACTAACCTGGACAGACATTTTTCCACACAGTTAAAAACCAGGGACAAGGTGATAACTTTAGCAATTGCCAATACAAAGCTGGACGACTCGGCCACATACTACTGTGCTTTGTTCGACCCACAGTGCTGCATGCGAGTGCTGATATAGTGCAAAATCTAAACCAGGATGCAGAATACAGTCCCTAGTGGCGGTTGTGGTGTGTTTTATTTAGTTTTAGCTCCAAAGTGCATGACTGAACAGGAAAGCATAACCACCTAGATCAGTCAGTGGTCTGTGTGTTCTGTAATACTACGAAGCCCATAGTGTCCCATTGATGAGCTCATTGATGCCTTGTGTTAATAAAACTATAATAAACTTAGTCAAGTAGACAAACATTGTGGCTAGTCCCTTGTTACTAAGTGTGCTAATGAAGAACTGCATGTGGTGCTGTCTGTTTCTATATATCAGTTAGGGAGGGATAGTCCACATGTTTCACTCCTCTAACACAACTCCTGATCACGGATGATTAACAGACTAATCAGCCCAGGGTGTGCAACTCTATCAGTCCTGGATCATCAGCTGAGTGTGTGCAGCTCTATCAACCCTGGCTCATCAGCCCAGTGTGTGCAGCTCTATCAGTCCTGGCTCATCAGCCCAGTGTGTGCAGCTCTATCAGTCCTGGATCATCAGCCCAGTGTGTGCAGCTCTATCAGTCCTGGCTCATCAGCTCAGTGTGTGCAGCTCTATCAGTTCTGTCTCATCAGCCCAGTGTGTGCAGCTCTATCAATCATGGATTATCAGCCCAGTGTGTGCAGCTTTATCAGTCCTGGCTCATCAGCCCAGTGTGTGCAGCTCTATCAGCCATGGATCATCATCCCAGTGTGTGCAGCTCTATCAGTCCTGGATCATCAGCCCAGTGTGTGCAGCTGTCTTTAAAATAAGTTAACATTCTACAGTCTTCTACTGGTTTCCAGAACCTTCCAATACCCTGCAAAGCTGACACAGCTCACCCAATCTGTATTGAGATAAATCCTCCTGATGACAAGAACAGTCACATGATGTTTACCCATGCTGCCCAGCTGTATGAACATACAGCCCATTCTCAACAGTCAAGTCATCTTCAGGGGAGCTACACTCCGTCTGTGTGTCATGTCTGTAGTTTCTATGCAAGCTGGTCCTCAACGAAGGCTGTAGGCAATGTTACCTGTGTGTTTCGTTGTACTTTTTGTAATTGGTAAGATTCAATTCTGCTTTAAAAATGTGTTTGCAATAATAATAATAATAATAATAATAATAATAATAATAAACCCTGTTATTTTATTATTTTTAAAAGGCAGTGAAGTGTTTTATTTAACACTAGATGTAATGAAGCATATCTTTTATTTATTTAAGATTTTGTCCTTGGAAATACACTAACAATGGAAGAGTCTGAAAAACAAGTTCAAGAAGGAGGAGATTTCCATATTACTTGTAAATACACGACAAGTTATTCCTACTACTATCTTTATTGGTACCGACATGATGAGGCGAATCCTCCTCTGTTTTTGATCCTGAGGTACTCGGTCAACAATGATGAGCAGCGAGCTGACGGTCTCGACACACGTTTTTCCATGGAGCTGAAAACCAGAGAGACGTCTACAACATTAACAATTACAGGATCACAGCTGAAAGATTCATCCACCTATTACTGTGCTCTCAGTGATGCACAATGCTGCATCTTGATAAGTTACAGTGCAAAAACTATATCAGCCTGCAAATATAACCCAACATAGCAAAACACAGATGTGCCTGTTTCAAGTGGTGAAGAGAAACCACTGTGCTGGAATATAGCCCATTAAAGAAATACGAAACAAATCTTTAATAAAACTGTTAGTTAATACATAGTATTACGCATTTCAAATGTAACACTTAGCAAAGGGCTTGCAATTTCAGTTTAGCATTACATATTGTTTGCTAAAAATAACATAATTATACATTAAAATTAACATTATTCCAGTATGATGCAATTATTGGAGTTCCTAACTTTTTCCCCCATTATGACTTTACACTAATTATGTTTAAATCATTTGTATAACTTGGATAGAAATGGATTTAATAAAAACATCTCCAGTTTAGTCAGATTAGGACTGTGAAGCTTTCAAGACCTCAAAGGTCTCTTCTTCAGGTGAAAGAAGGAAAGAGAGATTGATGTTTACATTCAAAGGTGGCATCAGAACTTAAAGAACCCATTTTGAATCACTACAATTCTAATGTAAGGGGGAAACAAAGCTTTTTTTTTATCCAAATGAGTTCAAATAAAGGTTCCTTTTACAAAATGTTTGGGTTATTCCTGAACTAAAATCAATTATTTTACAGTCCTTTAAAAGAAGGGCTGATCCTTTTTAAATGCTGTGTGCAAACATGTAACAATACATCTTTTAAACTATAGGGGGCAGCAAAACTTTCAGCAATTTAAACCAAGTTTATGGATTGCTTGATTTTACAAACCAATCTCTAAGAGGCCAGACTTGATAAGCTAAATAATACCCGTATGGATCGGGAATATTCATACCTTCTCTATTATGACTGTCATACAGTTTACTGATTTTAAGCCTTGCTTTCTTATATCCCCATATACATTTACTGAAAATACATTACTATGTGTAAAATAAGAGAATGGATAGCGGAAGCATGGCCAATGTGTAAAATAAGAGAATGGACAGTGGAAGCATGGCCAGTGTGTAAAATAAGTGAATGGATAGTGGAAGCATGGCCAGTGTGTAAAATAACAGAATGGATAGTGAAAGCATGGCCAGTGTGTAAAATAAGAGAATGGATAGTGGAAGCATGGCCAGTGTGTAAAATAAGTGAATGGACAGTGGAAGCATGGCCAGTGTGTAAAATAAGAGAATGGATAGTGGAAGCATGGCCAGTGTGCCTCCACTTCATATTCCACAATTGTTTCTATGTTACCATCAGTATTTGTAAGGTCATTAATTGTCTAACGTGACCTGATGAAAATCTACCTTTCATGAGGCCCTTCTGGTCGCGATGAATAATGGTTTCAATTAGCATTTTTTAATGTTATCAATAAGCTTTTGACGTCTGTGCTAGTTATTGCCATGTGATCAAGTTCACTGCCATTTACCTTTTAAAACAGTCGCTCAATAGACATTACATATACATGTGTTATACTGTTTATAAATGTATAAACTTTCCACTAGGAAGTGTAAAATGCCCTGGTCTGAAAACAAGCTTGAAGTGTGGGGAAGGAGGCGGGTCCTAAATACCTGATTCTTGTTTTGTTATCACATGATACGAAATGAATATCTGCAGTGTGTCACAGGAACACTCCACCTATAGCAACACACAACTCATGAAGCACAGCCTGGTACTCCACTTGAAAACTGTACAGGGGTAATGTCTGTCCTTCTCTGCAAGATGATTCTGGTAGAAGACTGCAAGGAATGATCCTTCAGTGTGTATTGCTAATTACAGCACTTGGTAATTATAATCTTTTATTATTCTAAAATTAACAGCATATTATTATTATTATTATTATTATTATTATTATTATTATTATTATTATTATTTCAGATCTTGTCTCTGGAAATGCAGTCACACAGGCTGTTCCCATAATAACAGTTCGAGAAGGACAAACTGCTCTTTTTACATGCAGTTATACAACAAGTCTTAGCAGCTACCAGCTCTACTGGTACAGACATGATGGAGAAACAGAACCTCAGGTTTTAATATAGAGGTGGCAAGACAATACAGAATTCAGAGCTGATGGCCTTGAATCCCGATTTTCAATGGAAGTAAAAGTAGGGGAAAAATTGACAACTTTCAAAGTTGAAGACTCTCAGTTGAAAGACTCCACCATTTAGTACTGTGCTTTTCGTGAGTCACAGTGCTGGAAATCCTACACAGCTTGTGCAAAAACTGCATTAGAATAAAACAAAACTGAAAGGAGAATTACTAGATGAAGATCAACAGATGTTTCTTTGTAAAAGCATTGTTGGTTTCTGACCTTTATACTTGGGAGATTAAACCACACAAACCGACAACGTGTAATGGAATGAAGCCAAAGCTGTTGCTTGTGCTGTACAATAATGTATATATAAAAGGATGCACAGGGATCAAAGTCTGACACACACACAAACTCATAAGCTTGGACTCCCATAATTCTTCTTCACAATATGAACTCCATCCTCCTGAAGTCACAATACAAAGTACCCCCTTTACTCAGAAATTAATCTCACTTTTGTTTTTTTCCCAAGTTCTAATCAGATCATACTTAAGGAACAAAGCTTTGGATCATATGTCCCTCTTTTAAATATACAACAAAATATTTACAACAGGGGAATGCCATCATTTTAACCATTTTTAAAAGCAATAGAGCCTTGATGAGAGATCAGTGCTTTCTGTTAGTTTACCACACTGGGAAGGTTAGAGCTGCAGTTCTGGCAAGGTAGAGTGACTTTATTAAAACGAAACTATCAATCAGTCTAACTATTTAAAACCTGGGTTATACCCTTATTATCTGTCTCTGAAAAGATACAGTAGCTTCACATGCTCCCCATCCTGCTCCTTCTCTAGCCCTCAGTCTGCCGTTTCACCCGATCCTGTGGCTTCTCCAGATTCTTTCCCGATCCTCGCCTCTAAATCTCCAGTGACATCAAGCAACTCATTCATCCTCTCAACGCTGCCATTTCTTCAGTTTCTGACTGCCTGGATACATTTGATAACAGGATTACTCGTCTGGAAACAGCCCCACCGCCCCCATCAGCCACTTCAGCAGCCTGTCACTTCCGCCTCTTTCACCGCCCCGCCCCCATCAGCCACTTCAGCAGCCTGTCACTTCCGCCTCTTTCACCGCCCCGCCCCCATCAGCCACTTCAGCAGCCTGTCACTTCCGCCTCTTTCGCCCGCCCCATCAGCCACTTCAGCAGCCTGTCACTTCCACCTCTTTCACCGCCCCCCCCATCAGCCACTTCAGCAGCCTGTCACTTCCGCCTCTTTTCCGCCCGCCCCCATCAGCCACTTCAGCAGCCTGTCACTTCCGTCTCTTTCACCGCCCGCCCCATCAACCACTTCAGCAGCTTGTCACTTCGTCTCTTTCACCGCCCGCCCCAGCAGCCTGTCACTTCCGTCTCTTCGCCGCCCGCCCCCGTCCTACCAATCTTCCCTTCGCGACTGCTTCTCGTTCTGCCTCCTCCTCCGCTTCAATGGTTCACTTACACTCTCTCTCTCTCTCTCTCTCTCTCTCTCTCCTCAAATTACATGCAATATAATCGAAGGTAAAGATATTAACTTGATTTCAATTCTTATTTCTACATCAGATCATAGGGTTGTAGACTGCAGAGACCTCTCTGTCACCCTTAAATCTTGGGATAATCAGCTGCAAAAAAATCTTACGCTTGGTGATTTTGTCCTCGCTTTTTGTTTTCCTGAGATGTTTTATGTGAAGTTGACTCTCTCTGGCTGCAGGAACTGGATTCTTATTTGTTTAACATTTTCAACCTCTCTCTCAGATATGACGGCACTATTTTTAAGAATATCACAAAGTGTTTTTAGTCAAAGCAGCATCCGGTCTTTTAATTGGGTCCAAACCTGATCCTGATCTGTAATGTCCCTGCCCATCTCCTGTGATGGTGCTGACATGAATGAAAGAGGACAGACCCAGAGTTCTTGGGCTCCAAAGTGTTGAAGTAAGCTCCAAGGCACATCACCTTAACAACAACTGCTGAAATATTAGATTAATGTGTAAGGTCCCTCAACCTAGTGGTAGCTTGGCAATTAAATTGTATACGCCCCCTGGAAAATAGTGCTATTAAATAATGTTCAGTGTTATAAAGCAAATTAAATCTAAACACTGCAGTAAAATGGGAAAATAAGAACAATCCATTAGTCTTAGTGTTGAACACTGAGGAGAAGAAAAAAAAACAGGCCTTTGGTGAAAAGAAAATGTCAATTACACAACATCTTTTATCCCTTTGCTCCACAGAAGTACATTGCCAGAGGGACCTAGGGCTTTATATAGCGCCTTTCATACCACAGTATCTCAAATCGGTTCAAACAGAAAGAAGTCTACAGTACACCAACAATACAACGCTGCAGTCACTGTGAAGACCAGGAGCAGCGGAACACCAACAATACAACGCTGCAGTCACTGTGAAGACCAGGAGCAGTGGAACACCAACAAAACAACACTGCAGTCACTGTGAAGACCAGGAGCAGTGGAACACCAACAATACAACGCTGCAGTCACTGTGAAGACCAGGAGCAGTGGAACACCAACAATACAACACTGCAGTCACTGTGAAGACCAGGAGCAGTGGAACACCAACAAAACAACGCTGCAGTCATTGTGAATGAACACTTGCAGTTGCTAACACTCTTGTTTTATGGGATTTTGGAAAAAAAAAGGTGGCCAGAGAAAGTTCCTGGTTGGCTGGTCACATCACATTGGACACTTCCTGTCAAGTGAGGGTGTAAGCGCTGTCTCCTAGTGTTGTTTAACTTGGTGATATCCTGTGTCTACGCAGTGGCAGACTTAAATTAATTACTGAGAATACCAATCTGTCTGTATTAAAATAAGCCAATATCACCTACAATTAGTGTCTCCAAACTCGCAGTCTTAAACTAATTACACATCTTGTCACTTATACATACCAATCATAGTCTGTAGGCAAACCCCACACACTAAAGTATTATTTAACCATTTTATTCCATCGATTGGTGTTTTTCTTTTTCTAAGAACCCGAGTAACAAATGCATTTCAAACATTCAATAACTATAAATCAAGAAAAACAATAAATCCACACCCTGTGCACCCTCTCTCGTACGCGCTACTGCCGTTTCTTCACTTGTTTCTTCTCAGCGGCCCCTTACCGAGGAAACTATATCCTGTTTTCAAAATGTGCGCGCATCAACTAATTAAGAAACAGGATCGTATTTTTTAAAGGGATACACACCCTGCTTCCGCTATCCATCTGCTCTAGCTCATCCATTGCTCAGCTCACCTTGTCTTTTCCCTTCCTCATTTCTCCCAGGCTACTCCAATGCTCTGCTCCCTTCACTGGCTCGCCTATCGCCTATTATTTCTTCCTACACCCCCTCTCGCCCCTTCCGCTCTTCCGCCACTGGCAGATTAGCTGTACTCCCCCCCTGCTCCCCCGCTTCCAGAGCCCGCTCCTTCTCCACCCTTGCCACCCAGTGGTGGAACTGACCAACTTCTGGCACCTCCTCAAGACACACCTGTTCAGGCAGCATCTGTAAACCTCACAACCCTCGACTATACTGGACTTTATGTATCGCCCAATTGTATCAGTACTTGCATCACCTTGTACTCACACCTGCTCCACACTTTGCTGCATTCTACTACTGCTCTCAATTAGAACTATATTTCTGTATCTTGTACTTGATTTTACACTTAAAGGTAACCATGTTCACGTTGTTCTTTATCTGTATTGTGATATTTTATAGTGATATTTTGTAACAGTTGTCGCCCTGGATAAGGATGTCTGCTAAGAAATAATAATAATAATAATAATAATAATAATAATAATAATAATAATAATAATAATAATAATGAAAATACAACAAAAAATGAATGTACCTGCTGTCATCCTTGGACCATGGTAACTTATGTATTCTCATTTGACTTTTATAGTGGCTTTAAGTAAGGCACTTGAACAAGCTAATTAACATTTTCATGAGAAACTCGTGTTTCCATGTGTAAGTGGGTGCTGATTTCAACACGTCAATGAGACTTTCCCATTAAAATACTGTGACTGTTTTGGGGCCTTTTCATGAGCTTTTCTTCCCAACGAGCACAGGCATGGCTGCTTCACGTGAATAAAAAGCACACGTGTAAACTGGCCCAATGATGACGCTAGCTAAAGATTTTATATTACCAACATGGGAGAAAGCTGGTCCTGGAAAGCAATGCATTGCTGGTATTAGTATTACTTTTGAAACATTACAATGTGGTGTACTGTATATCCTCAAATACCAGAATCATTTAAAATACATTATTACACAAGGGTCACATTTCAGATACACCAAACAATGCGCTTTAATAAAACAACAAGCCAAGTGAAGCATGCAAGCTCCTTATATCACACGCTCAAGTGTGAGCGTGCAAGCTCCTTATATCATGCACTCAAGTGCCGATGTGCCTTCACTCATTGTCATACCAAGGCTGCACAGATAGTATTGGAAAAACAATAAGGAGATATTGAGTGATTTCTTGGAAACTATTTGGCAGGAATGAATGCACATGTGAAAGACTGGTCTTTTCAACAGAAGAATACAAGCTGCATCAGATTTTGTTTGGTGAATGCTGCAGCTTCCCTGTGACTCGAATAGAAGTTGTGTTACGTGCAAGGCTAAAAACACCACTAGATGTCGCTGTGTCTCAGTGTATGACCAAAGATCCTACGAATAGACAAGTCATTTACACAGTCACTTCTGGAAGTAAGGATGTGACAGATTGGCTGACGGTCAGACAATGCACTATAAATGCAGTCCAGAGCAAAATAAACCAAAAAATAAAATAAAAACTAAATAAACACATCTGATACTTAGAACATGCCATACTGCTAAGTGATTAATGATTATTTTTTATACCCAGTTTATATTTGCCTTTAGTTCTACAAACATGCATTATATTAGCCATGTCACTGAGTAAAGAGAATAAAATCATAGCACTGGTTATTTTTTCAAAGACATTTTCTGCCTTGGCAGGAAACCAAATGGAAGTGAGGGTGTGATGCATCGTTTTTGTCATCATCTTTTTTTTTATCATCAAACGATGTGAAATTACATTCATAATATTTCACAGATGAACCCCACACCCACATGAGAAGGAAGATTATAGACAGAGCAGATTACTTCTTCATGTTCATATAAAAGGGATACAGGGGAATCTCTGTGTTTCTGAGTTGATTCTTCTGCAAGACTGCAAACAATGATCATTCAATTTGCAATGCTAGTCCTTGCCACTGGTAATTTCTGTTCTGTTACTTAATTTACCTATTAATACTACTACTACTACGACTACTACTACTACTACTACTACTACAACTAATAACAATAATAATAAATAATAATAATAATGGTCCAGTCAAATACAGTCTCATCATTAATAAAGCATGATGTTTAATTTATTTGTTTGCTTATTTATTTCAGATCTTGTCTCTGGAAATACAGTTTCACAAGATGATCGTTCAAGGACAGTTCGTGAGGGAGAAACTGTTCAGCTTACTTGTAAATACACTACAAGTTTCACCTACTATGCTCTTACCTGGTATAAACATGCCCAAGAGAAGCCCCCTCTCTATTTAACTCAGAGGCGGTACAACGATTATGAACACCGTGCTACTAACCTGGACAGACGTTTTTCCACACAGTTAAAAACCAGGGACAAGGAGACAACTTTAGCAATTGCCAGTATCAAGCTGGACGACTCGGCCACATACTACTGTGCTTTGTTCGACCCACAGTGCTGCATGCGAGTGCTGATCTAATGCAAAATCTAAACCAGGATGCAGAATACAGTCCCTAGTGGCGGGTGTGGTCTGTTTTATTTAGTTTTAGCTCCAAAGTGCATGACTGAACAGGAAAGCATAACCACCTAGATCAGTCAGTGGTCTGTGTGTTCTGTAAGACTACGAAGCCCATAGTGTCCCATTGATGAGCTCACTGATGCCTTGTGTTAATAAAACTATAATAAACTTAGTCAAGTTGACAAACATTGTGGCTAGTCCCTTGTTACTAAGTGTGCTAATTAAGAACTGCATGTGGTGCTGTCTGTTTCTATATATCAGTAAGGGAGGGATAGTCCACATGTTTCACTCCTCTAACCCACTCCTGATCATGGATGATTAACAGACTAATCAGCCCAGTGTGTGCAGCTCTATCAGTGCTGGCTCATCAGCCCAGTGTGTACAGCTCTATCAGTCCTGGCTCATCAGCCCAGTGTGTGCAGCTCTATCAGTCCTGGATCATCAGCCCAGTGTGTGCAGTTCTATCAGTCCTGGCTCATCAGCCCAGTGTGTGCAGCTCTCGATAAAATAAGTTAGCATTCTACAGACAACCAACCAATACCTTGCAAAGCTGACACAGCTCACCAAATCTGTATTGAGATAAATCCTCCTGATGACAAGAACAGTCACATGATGTGAAATGGATGTCTCTGTTTACCCATGCTGCCCAGCTGTATGAACATACAGCTCATTCTCAACAGTCAAGTCATCTTCAGGGGAGCTACACTCCGTCTGTGTGTCATGTCTGTAGTTTCTAAGCAAGCTGATCCTCAACGAAGGCTGCAGGCAATGTTACCTGTGTGTTTCATTGTACTTTTTGTAATTGGTAAGTTTCAATTCTGCTTTAAAAATTTGTTTGCAGCAATAATAATAATAATAATAATAATAATAATAATAATAATAATAATAACAATAAACCCTGTTATTTTATTACTTTTAAAAGACAATGAAGTGGTTTATTGAAAAAGTATATGTATTGAAGCATATCTTTTATTTATTTAAGATGTTGTCCTTGGAAATACACTAACAATGGAAGAGTCAGAAAAACAAGTTGAAGTAGGAGGAGATGTCCATATTACTTGTAAAATACACAACAAAGTTATTCCAGCTACTATCTTTATTGGTACCAACATGATGAGGCGAATCCTCCTCTGTTTTTGATCCGAGGTATTCGGGCAGCAATGTTGAGCAGCGAGCTGGACGGTCTCGACACACGTTTTTCCATGGAGCTGAAACCAGAGAGACGCCGACAACATTAACAATTACAGGATCACAGCTGAAAGATTCATCCACCTATTACTGTGTTTCTCAGAGACGCACAATGCTGCATCTTGCTAAGTTACAGTGCAAAAACTACATCAGGCTGCAAATATAACCCAACATAGCAAAACACAGATGTGCCTGTTTCAAGTGGTGAAGAAAAACCACTGTGCTGGAATATAGCCCATTAAAGAAATACAAATACAGTGCCAAGAAAATGTTTTGTGATCCCTTTAGGATTTTCATATATTTCACATATTTCAAACCTAAAATGTTATTAGATCTTAATCTGAGTCCTAATAATAGATAAAGATAACCTGATTAAACAAATGAAATAAGAACATGATACTTTTTCAACATTTATTTATCCACAAATGATTCAACATTCAATATCCATGTGTGAAAAAGTATGTGAACCTTTAGATTCAGTAACTGGTGGCACCCCCTTCAGCAGCAATGACTTCAACTAAGCGTTTCCTGTAACTGTTGGTCAGTCTCTCACATCGGTTTTGTGGAATTTTGGCCCATTCCTCCTTACAGAACTGCTTCAACTCGGTGAAATTTGAGGGCTTCCTTGCATGGACAGCTCGCTTCAGGTCCTGCCACAACATTCCAATGGGGTTTAGGTCCGGACTTTGACTAGGCCATTCTAAAACACGGAATTTTTTCTTATGCAGCCATTCTTTTGTAGATCTGCTTGTATGTTTAGGATCATTATCTCGCTGCATGCTTCAGTATCAACTCACAGACCATCCGTCTGACATTCTTCTCTAGAATCTTCTGATACAATGCAGAATTCATGGTTGTGTCAATGATGGCAAGCCGTCCAGGTCCTGAGGCAGCAAAGCAGCCCCAAAACCATCACACTCCCACCACCATGCTGTTCGAATGCAGTGTTTGGTTTTCGTCAAACATAACGTTTCTCATTGAGGCCAAAAAGTTCTACCTTTGACTCGTCTGTCCAGAGAACATTGTTCCAGAAGTCTTGTGGATCATCTATGTGCTCTTTGGCAAACTTCAGACGGGTAGCAATGTTCTTTTTAGAGAGCAGTGGTTTCGTCCTGGCTATCCTTCCATGAACACCATTCTTGTTCAGTCTTTTTCTGATGGTTAAGTCATGAACACTCAAATTAGCAAAGGCGAGAGTGGCCTTCAGATCCTTGGATGTTACTCTGGGGTTCTTTGTGACTTCCTTGATGATTTTCCGGTTTGTTCTTGGAGAGATTTTGGTAGGACGACCGCTCCTGGGTAGAGTGACTGTGGTCTTGAACTTTCTCCATTTGTAGACTGTCTGTCTGGCAGTGGATTGGTGGAGTCCCAAATCCTTAGAAATGGTTTTGTAACCCTTTCTATACTGATGATCATCAATAACTGTTTTTCTGAGAGATTTCTTTTGATCGTGGCATGACGTGTTTCCACAACACCTGTATGGTGAAGACCAAACTCACAAAGTTTCTGATCTTTATATAGGGTGGGGCCTCCCAAACTCAACTCTGAAGATCTACCTAATTATTTAAACACCTGATTCTAATTATCTCCTTAATTGAGCTGATAAAATCAGGGTTCACTTTTTCACATGCCCTGAATCTTAATTACTCATTGTTTGTCTAATTCATACATCATTTTGTTTCAAAAGACATTGAATTGGTTAATATAAACGATATTGGATATTTAAAAAAAGACTGGATTTGATTCAAGAAGGCTATCGTGGTAAAACTATGGAATTTTCATAATTATCATTCGGGTTCACAAACTTTTTCTCGGCACTATATATGTAGTTTTTTATTTGCAAAACAAATCTTTAATAAAACTGTTATTTAAATACATAGTATTACACGTTTAAAACGTAACACTTAGCAAAGGGCTTGCGATTTCAGTTTAGCATTACATATTGTTTGCTAAAAATAACGTAATTATACATTAAAATTAAGATTATTCCAGGATTATGCAATTACTGGAGTTCCTAACTTTCTCTCCCATTTTGACTTTACACTAATTATGTTTAAAGCATTTGTATAACTTGGATACAAATGGATTTAATAAAAAACATCTCCAGTTTAGTCAGATTAGGACAGTGAAGTTGAGGGATTAAGTTGGCTAAACATTTCTTGATATGATGATAGACAAAGAGAAGGAGGTGCAACACATTTTATTGGACTAATTAAACAATAATGAATCAAAAGCTTCCAAGACCTCAGAGGTCTTTTCTTCATGTGAAAGAAGGAAAGAGAGATTGATGTTTACATTCAAAGCAGGATCAGAACTTAAAGAACCCATTTTGAATCACTACAATTTTAATGTAAGGGGAAAAAAAAGCTTATTTTAATCCAAGTGAGGTTAAGTAAAGGTTCCTTATTATACAAAATGTTTGGGTTTTCCTGAACTGAATTATTTTGAAGTCCTTTAAAAGAAAGATGATCTTTTGAAAATGTTGTGTGCAAACATGTAACAATACATCTTTTAAACTATAGGGGGGGGGCAATACTTTCAGCAATTTAAACCAAGTTTATGGATTGCTTGATTTTACAAACCAATCTCTAAGAGGCCTAACATAATAAGCTAAATAATACCTGTATGGATTGGGAATATTCATACATCCTCTATTATGACTGTCATACAGTTTATTGATTTTAAACCTTGCTTTCTTATATCTCCATATACATTTACTGAAAATACATTACTATGAGTAAAATAAGAGAATGGATAGTGGAAGCATGGCCAGTGTGTAAAATAAGAGAATGGATAGTGGAAGCATGGCCAGTGTGTAAAATAAGAGAATGGATAGTGGAGGCATGGCCAGCGTGCTTCCACTTCATATCACACAATTGTTTCTATGTTACCATAATTATTTGTAAGGTCATTAATTGTCTAACGTCACCTGATGAAAATCTACCTTTCATGAGGCCCTTCTGGTCGCGATGAATAATATTATCGATAAGCTTTTGATGTCTAGCAGCTACAATTTTTGATAGAATTTTGCAATCTGTTTGGAGAAGCGAGGATGATAGCTGCTACACTGTGAAGGGCCATTATCCTGTTTTAGAATAAGACATATATGCTAGCATAGATTTAGGATGTTCCTTATTTAAAAAGGCATAGTTGACAACATCTAGAAGAAATGGGGTAAATATATCCTCATGAGACGTAAAAAAAAAAAACTCAGAACTATCTTCCCCTGGCATTTTATTATTTCTGTGGATGTAATCTGAGAATCTAGTATATTTTTAATCTTCTGGTTCTAACCTGAAAAAAGAAACAAGAACCAGGGGTCACAAGTGGAGATTAGATAAAGGGGCATTCAGAACAGAAAATAGGAGGCACTATTTTACATTGAGAATTGTGGGAATCTGGAACCAACTCCCCAGTAATGTTATTGAAGCTGCCACCCTGGGATCCTTCAAGAAGCTGCTTGATGAGATTCTGGGATCAATAATGTTAGTTATTGCCATGTGATCAAGTTCAGTGTCATTTACTTTTTAAAACAGTCGCTCAATAGACATTACATATACATGTGTTTATACTGTTTATAAATGTATCAACTTTCCACTAGGAAGTGTAAAATGTCCTGGTCTGAAAACAAGCTAGAAGTGTGGGGAAGGAGGCGGTCCTAAACACCTGATTCTTGTTTTGTTATCACATGATATTTAAATGAATATCTGCAGTGTGTCACAGGAACACTCCACCTATAGCAACACACAACTCATGAAGCACAGCCTGGTACACCACTTGAAAACTGTACAGTAGAGTAATGTCTGTCCCTTCTCTGCAAGATGATTCTGGTAGAAGACTGCAAGGAATAATCCTTCAGTGTGTATTGCTAATTACAGCACTTGGTAATTATAATCTTTTTATTATTCTAAAATTAACAGCATATTATTATTATTATTATTATTATTATTATTATTATTATTATTATTATTATTTTTATTTTTTTTATTTTTTTTTCAGATCTTGTCTCTGGAAATGTAGTCACACAGGCTGTTCCCATAATATCAGTTGAAGAAGGACAGACTGCGCTTTTTACATGCAGTTATACAACAAGTCTTAGCAGCTACCTCCTCTACTGGTACAGACATGATGGAGAAACAGGACCTCAGTTTTTACTACGGAGGTGGGAAGACAATACAGAATCCAGAGCTGATGGCCTTGAAACCCGCTTTTCAATGGAAGTAAAAGCAGGGGAAAAATTGACAACTTTCAAAGTTGAAGACTCTCAGCTGAAAGACGCCACCATTTATTACTGTGCTTTTAGTCACAATGCTGGAAATCCTACACAGCTTGTGCAAAAACTGCATTAGAATAAAACAAAACTGAAAGGAGAATTACTAGATGAAGATCAACAGATGTTTTTTTGTAAAAGCATTGTTGGTTTCCGACCTTTATACTTGGGAGATTAAACCACAGAAACCGACAACGTGTAGTGGAATGAAGCCAAAGCTGTTGTTTGTGCTGTACACTAACGTATATATAAAAAGATGCACAAGGATCAAAGTCTGACACACACACACACACACACACAAACTCATAAGCTTGGACTCCCATAATTCTTCTTCACAATATGAACTCCACCCTCCTGACATCACAATACAAAGTACCCCTTTTACTCAGAAATTAATCTCACTTCTGTTTTTTTCCCCAGATCTAATCAGATCATACTTAAGGAAGAAAGCTTTGGATCATATGCCCCTATTTAAAATATACAAAAAAACATTTACAACAGGGGAATGCCATCATTTTAACCATTTTTTTAAAAAAGCAATAGAGCCTTGATATGCCTTTTAAACCCGGGATAATTCTGGTTGCTCTTCTTTGGACTCTTTCTAGAGCAGCAATATCCTTTTTGTAACGAGGTGACCAGAACTGAACACAATATTCTAGATGAGGTCTTATTAATGCTTTGTAAAGTTTTAACATTACTTCCCTTGATTTAAATTCAACACTTTTCACAATATATCCGAACATTGTGTTGGCCTTTTTTATAGCTTCCCCATATTGTCTAGATGAAGACATTTTTGAGTCAACATAAACTCCTAGGTCTTTTTCGTAGATTCCTTCTTCAATTTTAGTGTCTCCCTTATGATATTTATAATGCACATTTTTATTGCTTGTGTGCAGTACTTTACACTTTTCTCTATTAAATGTAATTTGCCATGTGTCTGCCCAGTTCTGAATGCTGTCTAGATCATTTTGAATGACCTTTGCTGCTGCAACAGTGTTTGCCACTCCTATTTTTGTGTCGTCTGCAAATTTAACAAGTTTGCTTACTATACCAGAATCTAAATCATTAATGTATATTAGGAATAGCAGAGGACCTAATGCTGATTCCTGTGATACACCACTGGTTACCTCACTCCATTTTGAGGTTTCTCCTCTAATCAGTACTTTCTGTTTTCTACCTGTTAACCACTCCCTAATCCATGTGCATGCATTTCCTTGAATCCCTACTGCGTTCAGTTTGAGAATTAATCTTTTATGCGGGACTTAGTCAAAAGCTTTCTGAAAATCTAAATAAACCATGTTGTATACTTTTCAATATATAAATAAACCATGTTGTATGCTTTGCAAGATATAAACAAACCATGTTGTATGCTTTACAAGATATAAATAAACCATGTTGTATGCTTTACAAGATATAAGTAAACCATGCTGTATGCTTTACAAGATATGAATAAACCATGTCGTATGCTTTGCAAGATGTAAACAAACCATGTTGTATGCTTTGCAAGATGTAAATAAACCATGCTGTATGCTTTACAAGTTATAAACAAACCATGTCGTATGCTTTGCAAGATATAAATAAACCATGTTGTATGCTTTACAAGATATAAGTAAACCATGCTGTATGCTTTACAAGATATGAATAAACCATGTCGTATGCTTTGCAAGATATAAATAAACCATGTCGTATGCTTTGCAAGATATAAATTAACCATGATGTATGCTTTGCAAGATATAAATGAACCATGATGTATGCTTTACAAGATATAAATAAACCATGTCGTATGCTTTGCAAGATATAAATTAACCATGATGTATGCTTTGCAAGATATAAATGAACCATGATGTATGCTTTGCTACGGCGCTCAGCTATTTTATGGCACCCGAATCCCAAGCTCATGCAGCTATGGGCCTGGCCCCTGAACGGGAGCACCTGTCAGCCTTAGGGCTTTCAATCGGTGGTTTTCGACCCATTCAGAGTGCAAGAGTGCCCTCTACCTGGTCTCAATATACGACAAATGGCAGTTGTTTCAAGATTGGTGTCTGGCTGAGGGCCATGACCCAATATCTTGCCCTATGGCAGTGTGTGTGATCAAGTGGTTTGCAGTGGTGACGTCACGGACCAGAAACAGAAACCAAAACAATGAATGGCGGTATTAAACTACAGCGCTTAGCTATTTGATTAAATAATAAAACAAAAGATTTGAACACAAAACAAGACAGAAACAAAGGGCATGTTGGCCAAACAAAACAAATAAGTATCATGTTGGTGTTAAAACCAGCACGCTTAGCAGTTGTTTTTTCTTTTCTCTATCCCCCTCTCTCCACCAAAACCTGTCTCGCCTCTGACACTTTCCGCTTTAATATTCTGGCCGAGGGGTTAACTAGCTGTTAATTAATAGCCCTCGGCCACAGTCTGCAAGAGTTTAGTAAGGATGCGTGACTGTCAGCTAGTTAAATAATCAGTAGGTGATCAGTCACGCATCCTCACGAGGTTTTTAAAATACAAAAACAATAACAAATAAGCGGTGCTTCCCATAATATAAACATAAATAATAATATAAAATAAATAATAAACAAAGTGGCGGAACACTCCACCACACAGTGATATTACAGTTTTGCAGAAACTGTTGAATGAAGGAAGTCTCCCTCACACCTAAGGTGTATTTAGTCGCCATATCGGGCGTGCCATGTACGCATTGATGGTTTATCACCAGGTTGCCATTTTCTGGCATCTCAGTTCCTGAAAGGCGAAGACGCCTTGCGGCCCCAAGGACGCACCAGTTTACCATCGTGGGCGCCTTGACGTGGTGCAGAAGCCCCCCTTACCAAGGCCCTGTTTGAGCTCTCCACAGAGTGGATCTGAAGTTCGTGTCTATGAAGACGTTTTTCTGCTATCAATAGTATCAACGAAATGTGTGGGCAAGTTCGTGCACTATCAGTACATCCATCCTGTACTCGCAGGAGAGAGACGGATCTAGAGACTCCATGCGCCCCAACCGGCCTTCTTGCCCAAGGTCATGTGAACAAGTTAGTGGAGTTGATGGCGTTCCATCTTCCCCTTCTCTTCCCCAGAGGAAGAACGGTTACGTGCTCTGCCAGGTATACGGGCATTATGGTGTTATATCGAATCGGGTATGAGGAGCGTGGAGGCAAACAGAACAGTTGTTCTAGGACTCTGGGACTCTGGGTCAGCCGCTGTCTAAACAACGCCTTTCCCATTGGATAGTGCATGCTATTAAATTAGCATATGAATCAGCAGACCTTCCGCCCGGCAGCTGAAGAAGATTTCCTACTATGAGTATGTATGGTTATCCTGGGCCCTCTTCAGGCGTGGGTGCTGTGTTCGACATTCGGCGCTTGCAGCGCCAGCTGGGCTACACCGCATACTTTTTACGAGGTTCTACCGGGTTAAATGTACTGATTCCTCTGTTCGGCTATTTGGAGCATCTGTGTTACATTTTATGATGCCAGGATGCAGCATAGTCGCTGAGGCGCCGTTCCACACATACGTGAGATGGATTGGGTTCACGCAGCTGGCGCTATGATGTAAGTCTATCCTACTGCCGGTGAATCATCCTCTGACTGCTTGGGTAATACACTGTCCCCATACTTGATGGTTATTTCGAATTGAGTGGAATCCATAGGTCATGGATGCAACCCAAGTTCCTGAAAGAGAAAAATAACCATCAAGCCGCGAGGTTGTTCGAACCTTCATGGCCTGGAAGCAAAAGAGGAAGAGGGATCTCGCGCTGGCGTGCATTGTAAGCTCCCAAGGGGCGGGCTTAGAGAGCTCGTGCAGAGGCTCATCGGCAGCTTTGATATAAAGCTCAGCCACCCTACCGCCATGGCCCTCTCTCGTATCACTTCTATGCTGAGGATGCCCAGATCTTCCTCTTTCCCCCTTCTGACTACAGCATTTCTCCCCATATCTCTCTATCTGCCTCTCAACCATCTCCTCTTGGATGCACTCTCGCATTATCTTTACACCTCAACCACTCCTTCCCCCGTCTTCCCTCACACCACCACTGATCTCTGTCTCTATTCCTCTTGAATCTACCACCCTTCGACCCCTCCCCTCTCCCACTACAGCCCATCTCTTCTACTCATGCCTACGCTCCTTCAACTGGCTCCCTATCACGGCCTTGTATCCATTCAAAACTCATGTACTCGCAAAAATTAAGGTATCTGCTGCCATCCTGGACAATGGTAACTTATGTATTCTCATGTGACTTTTATAATGGCTTTAAGTAAGGCACATGAACAAGCTAATTAACATTTTCATGAGAAACTCGTGTTTCCATGAGTAAGTGGGAGCTGATTTCAACACATAAATTAGACTTTCCCATTAAAATACTGTGACTTTTTTGGGGCCTTTTCATGAGCTTTCCTTCCCAATGTGCACAGGCATGGCCGCTTCACATGAATAAAAAGCACACGTGTAAACTGGACCAATGATGATGCTAGCTAAAGATTTAATATTACCAACATGGGAGAAAGCTGGTCCTGGAAAGCAATGCTTTGCTGGTATTAGTATTACTTTTGAAACATTACAATGTGGTGTACTGTATATCCTCAAATACCAGAATCATTTAAAATAAATTATTACACAATGGTCGCATTTCAGATACACCAAACAATGCGCTTTAATAAAACAAGTCAAGTGTGACCGTGCAGCTCCTTATATCATGCACTCAAGTGTGAGCGTGCAGCTCCTTATATCATGCACTCAAGTGTGAGCGTGCAAGCTTCTTATATCATGCACTCAAGTGTGAGAGTGCAAGCTTCTTATATCAAGCACTCAAGTGTGAGCGTGCAGCTCCTTATATCATGCACTCAAGTGTGAGCGTGCAAGCTTCTTATATCATGCACTCAAGTGTGAGCGTGTAAGCTCCTTCTATCATGCACTCAAGTGTGAGCTTGCAAGCTCCTTATATCACGCACTTAAGTGTCGATGTGCCTTCACTCAAACTTCAAACTGGGAATTCATTGTCAACCAAAGCTGCCCAGATAGTATCGGAAAAACAGTAAGGAGATTTGGAGTGATTTCAGGGAAACTACTTGGCAGGAATGAATGCACATGTGAAAGACTGTTCTGTTCAACTGAAGAATACAAGCTGCACCAGATGTTGTTTGGTGAATGCTGCAGTTTTGCTGAGACTCGAATAGAACTTGTGCTATGTGCAAGGCTAAAAACACCACTAGATGTCGCTGTGTCTCAATGTAAAACCAAAGATACTACAAATAGACAAGTCATTAGACAATACAGTCCTTCTGGAAATAAGGATAAGGGCGATTGGCCAATGGTCAGACAATGCACTATAAATGCAGTCCAGAGCCAGATGGCAAAAATAAACACACACACAAAAAAAAAACTTCAGATACTTAAAAATTGCCATACTTGCTTAGTGATTAATGATTATTTTTTATACCTAGTTTATATTTGTCTTTAGTTCTACAAACGTGCATGATATTAGCCATGTCATTGAGTAAAGAGAATACAATCATAGCACTAGTTATTTTTTCAAAGACATTTTCTGCCTTGGCAGGAAACCAAATGGAAGTGTGGGTGTGATGCATCCTTTTCATCACCTTTTTTATCATCACACAATGTGAAATTCACATTAATAATATTTCACAGATGAACCCCATCCACATGAGAAGGACGCTTATAGACAGAGCAGATTACTTTTTCATGTTCATATAAAGGGATACAGAGGAATCTCTGTGTTTCTGAGTAGATTCTTCTGCAAGACTGCAAGCAATGATCATTCAATTTGCAATGCTAGTCCTTGCCACTGGTAATTTCTGTTCTGTTACTTAATTTACCTATTAATACTGCTACTACTACTACTACTACTACTACTAATAATAATAATAATAATAATGGTCCAGTCAAATACAGTCTCATCATTAATAAAGCATGATGTTTAATTTATTTCTTTACTTATTTATTTCAGATCTTGTCTCTGAAATGCAGTTTCACAAGGTGATCGTTCAAGGACAGTTCGTGAGGGAGAAACTGTTCAGCTTACTTGTAAATACACTACAAGTTTCACCTACTATGCTCTTGCCTGGTATAAACATGCCCAGAGAAGCCCCTCTCTATTTAACTCAGAGAGGGTGCGACGATTCTGAACACCGGCGCTACTAACCTGGACAGACGTTTTCCAACAGTTAAAAACCAGGGACAAGGTGACAACTTTAGCAATTGCCAGTATGAAGCTGGACGACTCGGCCACATACTACTGTGCTTTGTTCGACCCACAGTGCTGCATGCAAGAGTGCTGATCTAATGCAAAATCTAAACCAGGATGCAGAATACAGTCCCTAGTGGCGGGTGTGTGGTCTGTTTTATTTAGTTTAGCTCCAAAGTGCATGACTGAACAGGAAAGCATAACCACCTAGATCAGTCAGTGGTCTGTGTGTTCTGTAATACTACGAAGCCCATAGTGTCCCACTGATGAGCTCATTGATGCCTTGTGTTAATAAAACTATAATAAACTTAGTCAAGTAGACAAACATTGTGGCTAGTCCCTTGTTACTAAGTGTGCTAATTAAGAACTGCATGTGGTGCTGTCTGTTAGGGAGGGATAGACCACATGTTTCACTCCTCTAACCCACTCCCGATCACGGATGATTAACAGACTAATCAGCCCAGTGTGTGCAGCTCTATCAGTCCTGCATCATCAGCTGAGTGTGTGCAGCTCTATCAACCCTGGCTCATCAGCCCAGTGTGTGCAGCTCTATCAGTCCTGGATCATCAGCCCAGTGTGCAGCTCTATCAGTCCTGATCATCAGCCCAGTGTGTGCAGCTCCATCAGTCCTGGCTCATCAGCCCAGTGTGCAGCGCCATCAGTCATGGATCATCAGCCCAGTGTGTGCAGCTTTATCAGTCATGGGATCATCAGCACAGTGTGTGCAGCCTCTATCAGTCATGGATCATCAGCCCAGTGTGTGCAGCTCTATCAGTCCTGGCTCATCAGCCCAGTGTGTGCAGCTCTATCAGTCCTTGGATCATCAGCCCAGTGTGCAGCTCTATCAGTCATGGATCATCAGCCCAGTGTGTGCAGCTGTCTTTAAAATAAGTTAACATTCTACAGACTTCTACTGGTTTCCAGAACCTTCCAATACCCTGCAAAGCTGACACAGCTCACCCAATCTCTATTGAGATAAATCCTCCTGATGACAAGAACAGTCACATGATGTTTTACCCATGCTCCCCAGCTGTATGAACATACAGCCCTTTCTCAACAGTCAAGTCATCTTCAGGGGCTACACTCCGTCTGTGTCATGTCTGTAGTTTCTAAGCAAGCTGATCCTCAACGAAGGCTGCAGGCAATGTTACCTGTGTGTTTCATTGTACTTTTGTAATTGGTAAGTTTCAATTCTGCTTTAAAAATGTGTTTGCTATATAATAATAATAATAATAATAATAATAATAATAATAATAATAATAATAAACCATGTTATTTTATTATTTTAAAAGGAAGTAAAGTGTTTTATTTAACACTAGATGTAATGAAGCATATCTTTTATTTATTTAAGATTTTGTCCTTGGAAATACACTAACAATGGAAGAGTCTGAAAAACAAGTTCAAGAAGGAGGAGATGTCCATATTACTTGTAAATACACGACAAGTTATTCCTACTACAATCTTTATTGGTACCGACATGACGAGGCGAGTCCTCCTCTGTTTTTGATCCAGAGGTATTCAGGCTTACAATGCTGAACGCGAAGACGGTCTCGACACACGTTTTTCCATGGAGCTGAAAACCAGAGAGACGTCGACAACATTAACAATTACAGGATCACAGCTGAAAGATTCATCCACCTATTACTGTGCTCTCAGTGAAGCACAATGCTGCATCTTGCTAAGTTACAGAACAAAAACTACATCAGGCTGCAAATATAACCCAACATAGCAAAACACAGATGTGCCTGTTTTAAGTGGTGAAGAAATACCACTGTGCTGGAATATAGCCCATTAAAGACATACAAAACAAATCTTTAATAAAACTGTTAGTTAAATACATAGTAATACACATTTCAAACGTAACACTTAGCAAAGGGCTTGCGATTTCAGTTTAGCATTACATATTGTTTGTTAAAAATAACATAATTATACATTAAAACTAGAGTTGCTAGCAACTATAAAGGCTTCCAAGCAGTTATCGTGAAATTTAAGCGCATTGGTTATTATAGATGAAACGTTATCATCACAGCTGTGCTAACTGTTTCAATTTTAGCACACATATGAGAAGAAGACTTTTGAATATTGTCCAAAGTTTTCATTAAATCCAAGATGGTTGCCACACCATGTGACCAAAAGGCCACCATATTGACCGACACAACATCTCTTTGTCCCTACATCCGTTTCAAATTCTGTGTGTTCTTGGTGTGGCTGATAAGAAGTTATAGGCAGTTTTATAGCCAGTTGCGTATGTTGATGATGTCATGCATCACCGTTTTGACCTTTAGGACAGGTCAGAGGTCACGGACGATTGCATTTTTCATAGAGCATATTACTTCCTGAACGCTGTTCCATTATAACTATGACCCCGTCGGCACGTAAATTCAATGTAAATTCCAATATGGCCACGCGACCGGGAGAGCAATCTGTTTCACTCTTCAGCAGTTATTACTTTCCAGTGGTCTGTGCAATTGTGTTGACATTGAAGAGCATAATGTAATGGTGTTCTTGTTATGGGTTGCAAAACTTTTACATTTATCAATATGGTCGCCAAAACATGTGACCAAAATGTGTAATTTTCATATCAATTAGTACTTCAACGTGAGTCTCTATATGGTCATATAAAGTTTTATGACTGGTGTGTTACCTTGGTTATGCCTAACGAATGTAAAAATAGAGCTGTCGTGGAACAGTTATTTCTTTTAAATGAAAAAGCGTGGATTTTACAAGCAGTAAAGGACCTGGTCATGAAGAACCATGCCAATTTAGGTGTTACTGACGTTATGGTTTAAGACAGAAAGATTGTTGAATATTTGGCGCCAATCCAGCGTAGCGGCAAAATGTTGTTCAATCGAACTCGATTGAACATATGTTTTTATAGCCATTGCTGCACTATCTGCTGCCATTGTCATAGTTCCACCTTAAAGTTGTTTTAACGGCAAAGTTTTGAAAAATTCCCAAAATTTCCGCGAGATCCAATATGGCGGTTCGAATCATGTGAGCTTTTTCATTTGTCCCTGACCACATTCCGCGCCTCCTCAGACCTCACCTCTTCAGGAAGCACTCTTGTTTTCCCCTGGGACACATCACCCTTCCTTAAATGCGCTTTTTCTTGCTCTTATCTGCCCCTATTTTACTGGATTTAATCCTGTACTTAGAGTACTGTAATCTGCCAAGTGTTTAATCTGTAGTATTTGTATTTAATCATATCCTGATGTAACTATCACTGACACTTTTACCTGCTGTATTATTGAATCGTATTTTGTCACACTTGTGCCTTGAACCAAATAATTTAAATAAATATATTTAATAACTGTCTTACCTGAGTTGTTGCCTTGTTTTGATGGTCTCCTTCTGTTGTTTTGTTTTTCTCACCTTCCTTTCTATAGTAGCTTTAAGTAAAGCACTTGAACAAGCTTAATTAACATTTTCATGAGAAACTTGTGTTTCCATGTGTAAGTGGGCTCCTGATTTCAACACGTGAATTAGACTTTCCAATTAAAATACTGTGGACTTTTGGGGCCTTTTCATGGCTTTTTTCCCAATCTAGCACAGGCATGGCGCTTCACGTGAAAAAAAGCACGGTAAACTGGCCCAATGATGACGCTTAGCTAAAGATTTAATATTACCAACATGGAGAAAGCTGGTCCTGGAAAGCAATGCATTGCTGGTATTACCTATTACTTTTGAAACATTACAATGTGGTGTACTGTATATCCTCAAATACCTGAATCATTTTAAAATACATTATTACACAAGGGTCGCATTTCAGATACACCAAACAATGCTTTAATAAACAACAAAGCCAAGTGTGAGCGTGCAGCTCATATATCATGCACTCAAGTGTGAGTGTGCAGCTCCCTTATATCAGCCTGCAATCAATGTGAGCGTGCAAGCTCCTTATATCATGCACTCAAGTACCGATGTGCTCTTCACTCAAACCAAACCTGTCATTTCATTGTCAACCAAAGACACATATAGTATCTTAAAAACAATAGGGCTTTGGGTGATTTCTGGGAAACTACTTGACAAGAATAAATGCACATGTTAAAGACTGGTCTTTTCAACTGAAGAATACAAGCTGCACCAGGTGATGTTTGGTGAATGCTGCAGTTTTGTTGGAGACTGACTAGAACTTGTGCATGTGCAAGGTAAAAACACCATAGATGTCGCTGTGTCTCAATGTAAAACCAAGATACTACAAATAGACAAGTCATTAGGGCAATACAGTCCCTTCTGGAAATTAGAATGTGACAGATTGGCCAATGGTTGAACAATGCACTATAAATACAGTCCACAGCCAGGTGGTAAAATAAAAACACAAAAACAACAAAAAAAACACTTCAGATACTTAGAACTTGCCATACTTGCTTAGTGAGTATGATTATTTTTATACCTAGTTTATATTTGCCTTTAGTTCTACAAGCGTTATGAGATTAGTCATGTCACTGAGTAAAGAGAATACAATCATAGCACTGTTATTTTTTAAAGACATTTTCTGCCTTGGCAGGAAACCAAATAGAAGTGAGGGTGTGATGCATCTTTTCTCACATCATCTTTGTTTATCATCACACAATGTGAAATTCACATTAATAATATGTCACAGATGAACTCACACCAACATGAGAAGGAAGTTTATAGACAGAGCCGATTACTTCTTCATGTTCATATAAAGGGGATACAGGGGAATCTGTGTTTTGAGTAGATTCTTCTGCAAGACTGCAAACAATGATTGGTTCAATTTACAATTAGTCCTTCCCACTGGTAATTTCTGTTCTGTTACTTAATTTACCTTTTAATGCCTACTACCCTCGACTACTACTACTACTAATAATAATAATAATAATAATAATAATAATAATAATAATAATAATAATAATAATAATAATGGGTCCAGTCAAATACGGTCTCATGTTGTGGCTTATGATGTTTAATTTATTTGATTATACTTATTTATTCAGTCTTGTCTCTGGAAATGCAGTTTCACCAGTGACGTTCAAATTACAGTTCATGAGGAAACTGTTCAACACTTGTAAATACACTGCAGTTTCACCTCGATGCTCTTTTCTGGTATAAAACATTTGCCCAGAGGCCCCTCTCTATTTAACTCAAATGCACTCCATTCTGAACACCGTGCTACTAACCTGGATGGCGTTTTTCCACACAGTTAAACCAGGGACAGCAAGATAACTTTAGCAATTACCAGTACTGAAGCTGGACATTCGACCCACATACTACTGTGCTGTTCAAGCCACAGTGCTGCATGCGAGTGCTGATCTAGTGCAAAAACTAAACCAGGATGCAGAATACAATCCCACTGGTGGTTGTGGTGTGTTTATTTAGTTTTAGCCCTAAAATGCATGACTGAACAGGAAAGCATAAATCAATGTAGATCAGTCAGTGGTCTGTGTGTTTCTGTAATACTACGAAGCCATAGTGTCCCATTGATGAACTCATTGATGCCTTGTGTTAATAAAGTATAATAAACTTAGTCAAGTAGACAAACATTGTGGCTAGTCCTTGTTGCTAAGTGTGCTAATTAAGAACTGCGTGAGGCTGTCTGTTTCTATATATCAGTTAGGAGGGATGGTCCCATGTTTCCTGCTCTAACCCACTCCTGATCACGGATGATTAACGAACTAATCAGAATTATCATTGTTGTATTCACATAGCATTTTGTCGCTATTCCTCTGTTTAAAAATGCAAGACAACCACAAAAAAACAACAAAGAACTCTTGCAAAGGAATGGGTAAAATGCTTACTAAACATCAACAAATATTATCAGAATAATGGAAGAGAATTCGTAGACCAGGGGTGTTAAACTCCAGTCCCGAGGCCACCAATTAACATAATTGATCTAATTATTTGTTCAATTGGACATATTTCATATTTTAGGGGTCTTTTACTGTTGATGATTCAAAAAATGCACTTGATTCAAAGTACATGACCTATGAAACATTTTTGAGACCTGGAAAGTATTGAATGTGTCCAGTTAATCAAATAATTAGAACAATTAAGTAACGAGAGCTCAGGTGGGGTAAAACCAGAAGACATAGGCCTTCAGAAACCAAGTTTGACACCCCTGACATTGACAATTATGTTCCATTGATATCTTACAATTAATAAGAGGTGAAGTGATTTCCCTCAGCAGTCAGATGGAAGTTCAAAAAATAAAACAAGGAGTATCTTGTGAAGGGGTTGTGGGGTGTCCATGGTATCTTGTGAAGGGGGGTGTGGGTATCATGAGTATCTTGTGAAAGGGGTTGTGGGTATCCATGAGTATCTTGTGGGGGATGTGGGTATCCACTGACAGAAAGGAGAGACACAGGGCCGATGTTCAAATGCCATATGATTTATTTACAGTTATAATTACTGGTTGTCACGTTACCAGCAATGTAACCTTGTATGGGTCAGATCACGTGACTGCATGTATGGAGTGTCCGCTATAGTATTATTTATTTTTGTTTTGCGGCACGGATAAAAGCGCGCGTCTTTTGTTATTGTTTTATCTTTATATTTAAAAACCCGTGAGGATGCATGACTGATCGGCTACTGATTGTTGTCCAGCTGACAGTCATGCATCCTTACCAAACGCATACAGACTGTGGCCGATGGGGTAATAAGATTAACAACTAGTTAACCCCCGGCCAGAGAATAGAACCTGCAGCTGTCCGTGCTGGGGGGCAGAGTGTACAGAGGAGAGTGCGGGAGTGAGGAAGGCGAAGATAGAGGAGAAATAACATTTAAAAATGACTGCTAACAGTATTTGTTTATTCGTTTGGCCTTTTTGTTTTGTGTTTGGTTGATTGTTTAAATCTTTGTTTTTTTGATTTGATTTATAAACACGCCGAGTGCAGTAGCATTCAACTTCACCCCCATCCATTGTTTGGTTTCTGTACTTCCGGTCGGTACGTCACCACACCTAGCCATCCTGCCACACTGTACCAGCAATGATATCTCCTAGCGGGTCAGATCCACGTCGACTGTACCTTAAGATCCCTAGGTCAGATCACGTGACTGTACCAGCAGCACGATAACTCCTAGGCAGGGTCGGATCCGTGACTGTACCAGCAATGATATCTCCTAGCAGGGTAGGATCCAATGGACTGTACCCAGCAATGATAACTCCTAGGCAGGTCGGATCCATGACAGGCCAGCAATGATAACTCTAAGCGGGGTCAAATCCATTGACTGTACCAGCAATGATAACTCCCTAGGCGGAGTCAGATCCGACGTGACTGTACCAGCAATGATAACTCTAGAAGCG
>CM072673.1:32196046-32375357 GCA_036884735.1 Huso huso
GCATGTATTGCTCATTGAATGATGAGGATCAGGCTGGGACTAGTCTATATGTACATCCAAATGCAAGAGAAAAGATGCTGCTTTGGCTAAAAAACACTTTGCAGGATATTCTTAAGAATAGTGCCACCATATCTCGAGAGAGGTTTAAAATGTTAAACAAATAAGAATCTAGTTCCTGCAGCAAGAGAGAAACAACTTCACATAAAACATTTCAGGAAAACAAAAAGCGTGGAGACAAATTCACCAAGAGCAAGATTTTTTTTGGTGCTGAGAGCTATAAGACAGATAGGTCACTGCAGTCTACAACCCCAAGGATCTGATTTTAGAAATAAGAATTGAAATCTGTTAATATCTTTACCTTCTGATTATATTACAAAGCGTAATTTGAGGAGAGAGAGAGAGAGAGAGAGAGTGTAAGAATTGAAGCGGAGGAGGGGCAGAACGAGAAGCAGTCGGAGCGGGAAGATTGGCAGGGACGGGGCGGGGCAGCAAAAGAGGTGTGTAAGTGACAGGCTGCTGAAGTGGCTGATGTTGTCCTTCAATACCAGTGCTGTTTCATGTTGTCTTGGCCACCCAGTGCTGTTTCATGTTGTCTTCAATGTCCAGTGCTGCTCTTGTCCTTCAATACACAGCTTTCCATTTTTCCTGGTCTAATGCTACTATTGAGACTTTATATTTCGGATCATGTCCGATTATTGTTACATAACAACATAAGAAAGTTTACAACGAGAGGGAGGCCATTCGCCCATCTTGCCATTTGGTTTTTTAGTAGCTTATTGATCCCAGAATCATCAAGCAGCTCTTGTAGGGATCCCAGGGTGTCAGCTTCAACAACATTACTGGGAGTTGGTTCCAGATGCCCACATTCCTCTGTGTAAAAAAAGTGCCTCCTATTTTCTGTTCTGAATGCCCCTTTATCTAATTCCCACTAGAGCCCTGGTCCTTGCTTCTTTTTTCAGTTGAAAGAAAGTCCTTTATCGACATTGTCAATACCTTTATAATTTTGAATGCTTGAATCAGATCGCCACAGAAGGTCTTCTTTGTTCAAGACTGAAAAGATTCAATTTTTTTTTAGCCTGTCTGCATATACGCTGCCTTTTAAACCTGAACAATTCTGGTCTGCACTCTTTCTTACACTTATTTAATCTGCTCATATAAAAAAAAACAACGATGTTTGATGGCAATAATTCACTCACCAAAGATAGTTATTTGAATTTCTATCTGATGAAAGACTTTAAAGAATATATTAAAATAAATAACAATGGTGAGGTTTATCCAAATATCCTATGGATGCTTTTAAAGCATGTGCTCTGGTAGAATTATATCATATACTTCTGCACAGAAAAAAAAAAGTAACTGGTTAAAATAAAACTTTAGAAGATCAATAAAAAAATAGCGGAAAAACAAACAAGAAAATGATTCTGCCAAAAATATATACTGAACTTATTAAACTCAAATATCAACTAAATAATTCATCTGACAAAGAAGTATAACGAACTTCATAACGAATGGAATGGTAGAACAAAAAAGGAACATGGTGAAAAGTCAGTCCATATACACTGAAGAAAATGAAGGCATCCCATATAATTCCTGCAATTAGAAGAGAAACAGAGCAATGACCAGCCCTGACATCATTAACCATGCCTCCCCTATAGTTTAAAGATCGCATTGTTACATGGCCCTCTACCGCCTCTAAAGAAAAGCTTTATTTTTAGATTTTCAGAATATGCCCCCCTTTTTAAAGGACTTAAAATAATTGATTTCAATTCCCAGGAATAACCGAACCATTTTGTAAAATAAGAAACATTTCTTTAACCTCACTTGGAAAAAAAAAGCTTTTTCCCCATTAGAATTTTTAGTGATTCAAAAGGGTTCTTTTGTTAAAGTTCTGATGTACCACCTTTGAATGTAAACATCAATCTCTCCTTCCTTCTTTCACCTGAAGAAGAGACCTTTAAGGTCTTGTTTTGGTGATCTCCTTCTCTTTGTCTATCATCATATCAAAGAAATGTTTAGCCAACTTAATCCCTCAAACTTCAGGGTCCTAACTGACTAAACTGAGATGTTTTATTAAATCCATTTGTATCCAAGTTATACAAATGATTTAAACATAATTAGTAAAAATCACAATGGGAGAAAAAGTTAGAACCCAATAATTGCATCATCCTGGAATAATGTTAATTTACATGTATAATTGTATTGCTTTTAGTAAAACAATATGTACGTTAAACTGAAATTGGTAAGCCCCTTTACTAAGTGTTATATTTGAAATGTTTAATACTATAACTAACAGTTTTATTAAAGATTTGTTTTGTATTTCTTTAATGGGCTATATTCCAGCACAGTGTTTTTTCTACACCACTTGAAACAGAGGTACATCTGTGTTTTGCTATGTTGGGTTATATTTGCAGGTATTAATATAGTTTTTGCACTGTAACTTAGAGATGCAGCAT
This sequence comes from Huso huso, assembly GCA_036884735.1. Taxonomy (NCBI): domain Eukaryota; kingdom Metazoa; phylum Chordata; class Actinopteri; order Acipenseriformes; family Acipenseridae; genus Huso; species Huso huso. The sequence continues at coordinate 32,198,500 of CM072673.1, forward strand.
TGTGCGTCACTGAGAGCACAGTAATAGGTGGACGAATCTTTCAGCTGCGGATCCTGTAAATTGCTAATGTTGTCGACACGTCCTCTGGTTTTCAGCCCATGGAAAAACGTGCGGAGACCGCCAGTCAGCTGCGTTCAGCATTGCTGACCGAATGCCTCCAGATCAAAAAACAGAGGAGGATTCACCTCATCATGTCGGTACCAAAAATATAGTAGTTGGAATAATTTGTCGTGGTATTTACAAGTAATATGGATAGCCCTCCTTCTTGAACTTGTTTCAGACTCTTCCATTGTTAGTGTATTTCCCAAGGACAACATCTTAAATAAATAAAAAGAGTTGTTCAATACATATACTTTTTCTGTAAATAAACCACTTCGATGTCTTTTAAAAAATAAATATAATAACAGGGGGTTATTATTATTATTATTATTATTATTATTATTGCTGCAAAAACATTTTTAAAGCAGAATTGAAACTTACCAATTACAAAAAGTACAATGAAACACACAGGTAATATTGCCTGCAGCCTTCGTTGAGAATCAGCTTGTTTAGGAAACCACAGACATGACACAGACGAGTTTAGCCCCTGAAGATGACTGACTGTTGAGAATGAGCTGTGTTCATACAGCTGGTGCATGGGTAAACAGAGACTGTTCTTGTCATCAGGAGGATTTGTATCGCAATACAGATTGGGTGACCTGTGTCAGCTTTTAAGGGATTGGATGGTTGTCTGTAGAATGCTAACTTATTTTAACGAGCTGCACACACTAAGCTGATGATCCAGGACTGATAGAGCTGAACACACTGGGCTGATGAGCCAAGACTGATAGAGCTGAACACACTGGGTTGATTAGCCAGGACTGGATAGAGCTGCACACACTGGGCTGATGAGCCAGGACTGATAGAGCTGCAGACATTGGGCTGATATGCCAGGACTGATAGAGCTGCACATACTGTGTTGATGAGCCAGGACTGATAGTCAGAGGCAGCATTGGCCTGGTTTTCCATGCAGTTGAGAATCTCCAGGTCCTCTCACCATCATGACTTCTGTGATGTAGCAGCACATACCACACACACCCCTCACACATTAGGAAGAGTGCATCTGAAACATTGTACATTTAAAGGGTGCAAATCGCCTCTCACTTAAAAAACTTCAGCAGTGAAAATCCTGTTTGTGACGTAACCTTGCACAACTTTTACTATAACTAAAGGCCTTCATTATCTTATAATCCTTTATTATCTGAGATGTGCTGTAAATAGCCTGGCAAGCTTCTTTGAACAAATAGGCAAAATATGCATACAGTACAAGGGGTTTAGAAACCTCTTCATCTCAGTTTTTTTTTTTATTTTTTTGTGACACCATGTATTCAACATTTCAAATTATTGCAATAATTAGGTTATAAAGCAATGTTATAAAAAAATACATTGCCTTGTGGAAAATAAACACAACCTAAAACCTCACTGGAAACCCAGGTGAAAAGCTGCAATGATATCAGTACAAGGCCAGATTGGAACTCAGGCAGAAACATTTGAATATACCGTCCCGCACATTAGTATTAATTGGGTTATTTGATTTGAAGGATAATTTCTCTGCCAAAAAGAAAACTACATGGAAACCAACACTACCTGAAAGGTACTGCCAAAATAGTGTCTATAGGGTACATATTATTTTGTAGTTTGTATTTCTTTTGTTTACACTCCAGTTTGTGTATACATGCCTAGCGCTTTACCATTGCTGGTACAGTCACGGATCTGACCCCGCCTAGGAGTTATCATTGCTGGTACAGTCCACGTGGATCTGACCCCTTTAGAGTTATCATTGCTGGTACAGTCACGCGGATCTGACCTCGCTTAGAGTTATCGTACTGGTAGCGGACAAACCGCGCAATTATAACTGTAAATAAATTAATGTGGCATTTCAACATCAGCACTCCTGTGTATCCTTCTGTCAGTGGATACCCAACCCTTTCACAAGATACCTCATGGACACCCACAACCCCTTTCACAAGATACTCATGGACACCCACAACCCCTTTTACTAAAATACTCATGGACACCCACAACCCCTTTCACAAGATACTCATGGACACCCACAACCTCCTTTCACTAGGTACATGGACACCTACAACACCCTTTTCACTAGATACTCATGGATACCCACAACCCCCTTTCACAAGATACCTTTGTTTTATCTTTTGAACTTCCATCTGACTGTTGATGGAAATCACTTCCAACTTATTAATTGTAAGATATCAACGGAACATCATTTCTATGTAGTCTGTTTCCATTATTCTGATAATATTTGTTGATGTTTAGTAAACATTTTATCCATTCCTTTGCAAGTTCTTGTTGTTTTGTGGTTGCCTTGCCTTTTAAACTGAGGAATAGCGACAAAATGGTATGTGAATACAACAATGATAATTCTGATTAGTCAGTAAATCATCCGTGATAAGGAGTGGGTTAGAGGAGTGAAACATGAACTATCCCTCCCTAACTGATATATAGAAACAGACAGCACCCATGCAGAGGATCTTTAATTAGCACACTTAGTAACAAATGGACTAGCCACAATGTTTGTTCACTTGACTAAGTTTATTATAGTTTTATTAACACAAGGCATCAATGAGCCTCATCAATGGACACTATGGGCTTCGTAGTATTACAGAACACACAGACCACTGACTGATCTAGGGTGATTATGCTTCCTGTTCAGTCATGCAATTTTGAGCAAAAACTAAATAAAACACACCACAACCACAGCTAGGGACTGTATTCTGCATCCTGGTTTAGTTTTTTACTAGATCAGCACTGCATACAGCACTGGTCGAATAAAAGCACAGTAGTATGTGGCCGAGTCAGTCCAGCTCTGTACTGTCAATGCTAAAGTTATCACCTTGTCCCTGGTTTTGCAACTGTGTGGAAAAACGCCTGTCCAGGTTAGAAGCACGGTGTTCAGAATCGCCCTCCCGCCTGAGTAAAATAGAGAGGGTGCTTCTCTTGGGCATGTTTATACCAGGTAAGAGCATAGTAGGTGAAACTTGTAGTGTATTTACAAGTAAGCTGAAACAGTTTCTCCTCATGAACTGTACTTGAACGATCATCTTGTGAAACTGCATTTCCAGAGACAAGATCTGAAATAAATAAGTAAACAAATAAATTAAACATCATGATTTATTAATGATGAGACTGTATTTGACTGGACCATTATTATTATTATTAGTAGTAGTAGTAGTAGTAGTAGTAGTATTAATAGATAAATTAAGGAAGAGAAATTACCAGTGCAAGGACTAGCATTGCAAATTGAATGATCATTGCTTGCAGTCTTGCGTGAAGAATCTATCTGTAAACACAGATTCCCCTGTATCCCTTTTTATATGAACATGAAGAAGTAATCTGCCTGTCTACAAGTGTCCTTCTCATGTGGATGTGGGGTTCATTCAGATATATTATTAATGAATTTTACTGTTGTGTGATGATAAAAAAAAGGTGATGGACTTAAAGGATGCATCACACCCTCACTTCCATTTGGTTTCCTGCCAAGGCAGAAAAATGTCTTTGAAAAAAATAACTAGTGCTATGATTGTATTCCTCTTTACTCAGTGACATGGCTAATATCATGCATGTTTGTAGAACTAAAGATAAAATATAAACTAGGTATAAAAAATAATCATTAATCACTTAGCAAGTATGGCAAATTTTAAGTATTCAGTTTTTGTGTGTGTGTGTTTATTTTTGCCATCTGACTCTGGACTGCTTTTTATAGTGCATTGTCTGACCATTGGCCAATCTGTGATCCTTATTTCCAGAAGGGACTGTATTGTCTAATGACTTGTCTATTTTAGTATCTTTGGTTTTACATTGAGACACAGCGACATCTAGTGGTGTTTTTAGCCTTCACATAGCACAAGTTCTATTCGAGTCTCCGTAAAACTGCAGCATTCACCAAGCAACATCTGGTGCAGCTTGTATTCTTCAGTTGAAAAGAACAGTCTTACATGTGCATTCATTCCGCCAAGTAGTTTCAGAAATCACCTTTACTGTTTTTCCATACTATCTGGGCAGCTTGGGTTGACAATGAAATCCCAGTTTGAAGTTTGAGGAAGGCACATCGACACTTAATTGCGCAGATATAAGGAGCTTGCAAGCCTACAATTTTGAGTGCATGATAGAAGGAGCTTACATGCCACACACTTGAGTGCATGATATAAGAAGCTTGCACTCCCTACACTTGAGTGCATGATATAAGAAGCTTGCATCACACTCTGAGTGCATGATATAAGAAGCTTGCACTCTCACACTTGAGTGCATGATATAAGAAGCTTGCACGCCACACTTGAGTGCATGATATAAGGAGCTGCAATGCCACACTTGAGTGCATGATATAAGGAGCTGCACGCTCTACACTTAATTTTGTTGTTTTATTAAGTTTATTGTTTGGTGTATCTGAAATGCACTACTGTGTAATTAATTATTTTAAATGATTCTGGTATTTGAGGATATATACACACACATACATTGTAATGTTTCAAAAGTAATACTAATACCAGCAATGTATTGCTTTCCAGGACCACCTTTCTCCCATGTTGGTACATATTAAATCTTAGCTAGCGCCATCATTGGGCCAGTTTACACGCAGGCTTTTTATCAAGTGAAGGGCCATGCCTTGTGCTCGCTGGGAAGAAAAGCCCATGAAAAGGCCCCAAAAAAAGAGTCCAGTATTTTAATGGGAAAGTCTAATTTATGTGTTGAAAGAAGTACCCCACTTACTCATGGAAACACGAGTTTCCATGAAAAATGTTAATTATTTTGTTCATGTGCCTTACTTAAAGCCACTATAAAAGTCACATGAGAATACACATGTTACCATTGTCCAAGGATGGCAGCAGGCTGCTAATTTCATGAAAGTACATGAGTTTTGAACTGGATGCAATTTTAGGGAGCCAGCTGGAAGGAGCAGGTTTGAGGAAGAGATGGGCTGTGAGTAGGAGAGGAGGGGTCAAGGCGGTAGATTCAAGAGGAATAGAGACAGAGAGACATGGTGGGGGAGGAAGATGGGGAAGAACATGAGATCTGATTTGGAGCGGTTGAGTTTAAGATAATGCAGTAGCATCCAAGAGGAGATGGTTGAGAGGCAGGTAGAGATAATGGGAGGAAATGCTTGAGTCAGAAGGGGAAAGGAGAGGAAGATCTGGGCATCCCTCAGCATAGAATGATAATAGAGGCCATGGCTGTAGGGAATTGGCTTGATGCCATCAAAGCCGCCGATAGGCCTCCTGCACGAGCTGTCCAAGCCCCCTTGGGAGCTTACACGCAGCGCCAGTAGGAGAGATCCTCCTCTTCCTTTTGCTTCAGGCCAAGTAGGTTTCCGAGTTTATTCGAAGCTTGATGGTTATTTTCTTCAGGGAACTTGGGATGCATCCGCAACCCATTGTTCCCTTTCAATTCAAAAAATAACCATCAAGTATGGGGGGGGGATACAGGTACCCGTCACAGGGATGATTCTCGGCAGTAGGGATAGACTTACATCATAAACGCGAACATGCGAGGGCAATCCATCTAATGATATGGAGCAGCGCCTCAGTGTCTATGCTCGCAATGACACCTGTCCTAAGGTGGAATAGTCAACACCATATTGTCAAATTATCTATATGTCCGCATCCTGGCACATCATAGAGGTGGAATACAGATGCTCCAAATGACGGAGCAGAGGAATCCAGTACATTTAACCGTAGAACCTAGAAATGTGTGTGTAGCCCAGCTATTGCACTCTAGTAGAATGCGCCTTCAGCTGCCCGGGAGGCGAAGGTTCGTTGATTCATATGCTAATTTAATAGCATGCACCATCCAATGGGAAAGGTTTAGATAACGGCTGGACCCATCCTGGTGAGTCCTAGAACAACTGTTCTGTTTGCCTCACGCCTCCATACACGGGTCGATATATGATATAAATGCCCGCACTGGCAGAGCACGTAAACCGCTTCTTCCCTGGGAAGAGAAGGGGAAGGGATGGAATGCCATCAACTCCCACTAACTTGTTACATGGACCCTGGGCAAGAAGGTTGATTTGGGTATGGAGAGTCTAGATCCGTCTCCCTGCGAAGTGAGTACAGGATGATGTACTGATAGTGCACGAATCCCCGCCTACACATTCGTTGATACTATTGATAGCAGAAACGCCATCTTCATAGACACGAACTTCATATCCACTCCTGTGGAGAGGCTCAAACAGGGCCTTGGTAAGGGCTTTAGCACCACCAAGGCGCCACGATGGTAAACTGGGTCGCTCTTGGAGGCCGCAATGCTGGCGCCCTTTCAGGAACTGAAATGCCAGAAAATGGCAACCTGCGATAAACCGTAACAAGCAGACATGGCACGCCGATATGCTAAATACAGCTTAGTGTAGAGGGAGACTTCCTTCATTCAACAGTTTCTGCAAAACTGTAATATCACTGTGTGGCTGGAGTGTTCCGCCACTTTGTTTATTATTTATTTTATATTATTATTTATGTTTATATTATGGAAGCACCAATTATTTGTTATTGTATTTTTGTATTTTAAACCTCGTGAGGATGCGTGACTGATCAGCTACTGATTATTTAACTAGCTGACAGTCACGCATCCTTACTAAACTCTTGAGAGACTGTGGCGAGGCTGTTAATTAACAGCTAGTTAACCCCTCAGCCAGAATATTAAAGACCCACTCTCTCGACTCAAAGCGGAAAGTGTCAGAGGCGAGAGACAGGTTTGGTGGAGAGAGAGGGATAGAGAGAAAAAAAAACAATTCATAAGCGTGCTGGTTTTTTTTACACCAGCATGATACTTATTTGTTTTGTTTGGCCAACATGCCCTTTGTTTCTGTCTTGTTTTGTGTTCAAATCTTTTGTTTTATTATTTAATCAAACAGCTAAGCGCCAGCGCCAGTTTCGCCATCACCATTCATTGTTTTGGTTTCTGTTTCTGGTCCGTGACGTCACCACTGCAAGCCTTTGATCACACACTGCCATAGGCAAGATATTGGGTCATGGCCTCAGCCAGACACCAATTTGAAACAACTTTGCCATTTGTGAATGATATTGAGACTAGGTAGAGGGCGCTTGCACCTGAATGGTCAAATAATCCACCGCTTTTTTGAAAGCCCTAAGGCTGACAGGCCCCTGCTCAGGGGCCAGGCCTATAGCCGCATGAGCTGGGATTTGGGTGCTATAAAATAGCTGAGTCAGAGTAAAGCATACATCATGGTGTTTATTTATATCTTGCAAAGCATGCATCATGGTTAATTTATATTGCAAAAGCATAAGACATGGTTTATTTATATCTTGCAAAGCATACGACATGGTTTGTTTATAACACCAAAAAGCATACAGCATGGTTTGTTTATATCTTGCAAAGCACACGACATGGTTTATTTATATATTGAAAAGTATACAACATGGTTTATTTAGATTTTCAGAAAGCTTTTGATAAAAGTCCCGCATAACAAGATTAATTCCTCAAACTGAACGCAGTAGGATTCAGGAAATACATGCACATGGATTAGGGAGTGTTAATATGTAGAAAATGAAAGTACTGATTAGAGGAGAAACCTCAAAATGGAGTGAGGTAACCAGTGGTGTACAGGAATCAGTATTAGGTCCTCTGCTATTTCTAATATTATTAATGATTTAGATTCTGGTATAATAAGCAAACTTGATAAATTTGCAGACGACACAAAAAATAGGAGTGGCAAACACTGTTGCAGCAGCAAAGGTCATTAAAATGATCTAGACAGCATTCAGAACTGGGCAGACACATGGCAAATTACATTTAATAGAGAAAAGTGTAAAGTACTGCACACAAGCAATACAAATGGAAGTCTGCAGTGAGCAGACTGGAAGCCACCAGGGAGATGGAAGAGAGTAAAACAGCTGGGTTCAGATAGGCAGAAGGGAAAAGAAACTTCACAAAACACAACCACCAGAAATCCAGACAGCCAACAAATTTGAGCCACTTCAACATTTAGATGACCAAAACCAACATCAAGAGAATGAAAGAAAACAACACCCAGGACCCTATAAAACAGTGCTGACCAGGCAGCAAAAAAGAAGGAGGTCATGATTGTTGGGGACCCATACTGAGAAACACAGCAAGTTCAGTCCGCAGTTTGGACCCCCAGATTACAACAGTGTGGTTGCCTTCCAGGAGCCTCAGCCAAGACATCATCACTGAGAATGTGGATGGCCCAGAACGTCCACATTGGTACACAAACAACATTGGTAGAGACAGGCCAAGATCCGGCAAAAACAAATTCAGAGAGCTAGGAAGGAAATTAAAGACAAGACCAAAACTGTGGTATTTGGGATACTGCCGCACCTTGCAAAAGGACCATAGGACAGCTGGAAATACAAAATCAAATGCATGGCTGAAATCGGGTGCACAGGAAGACTTCACCTTCTTGAACATTGGATCACTTTCCACAACAAGGACTATGTATACAGGTGGGACGGACTGCACTTAAACAGAAAGGGAAACCAATCTACTGAGAAAGGATCCTTCCAGGCTTTCCTGAAGCATTTAAACTAGAAAGGAAGGGGAGAAAACAAAAAAAAACAGAAGGAGACCACATCAAAACAAGGGCAACAACTCAGGTAAGACCACTATTAAATGTATTTATCTTAATGCTAGAAGTCTCAGAAACAAAAATGCTAGAACTTGAAGCTACTGCTAACAAGTAACTACGATGTGATAGGTGTTACAGAAACTTGTTGTCTGAGAGTGATGGAGATGAATATAATATTAGTGGGTACACACTGTATAGGAAAGACAGGCAGGACAGAAGAGGGGAGGGTAGCGTATACATAAGAAATAGCCTTGAAGCCCAGGTGTTAAATCTGGACAAAGAAAACAATGCAGAATCAATATGGGTCAGAATAATGACACAAATTCAAAGGGCACAACAGGAGCATGCTATAGACCGCCAAATTCAGACGCTGAGCAAAAAATAATCTGTTGTACAATGACATTCAAATCGTGTAGAAAAGGAGAAGCCATACTAATGGGGATTTCAACCCTCTATAAAATGGGAAACCCAATGGGGGGCAATGATGGACGAAATTGCAATGGTGGAAAGTGGAAATGACAAATGACTGCTTCCTAAACGCAATTTGTCAAGGCACCGACTAGAGGGGGGCATACCTTGACTTAGTCTTTCAAATAATGAAGACAGAATAACTAAAACAGAGGTCAGAGAGCCATTGGCAAACTCAGACCACAACATGGTCTCATTTGAAATATTTTTAAACCCCAAAAGTAATGACTAAAGCTAAGGTTTTTAATTTTAGAAAAGCAAACTACGAAGGTAAGGAAACAGAGACTAATAGAAGTAGATTGAGTGAAAAATAGAGAAAACATCCACAAAAAAGGGTGGCTTTTTTTTAAAAAATGTAGTACTAGAGGCACAAAACAATTGCATCCCAAAAGTAGACAAATCTAAATCTAAAAAAACAAAATGGCCAAAATGGTTTAATAGATCAATTAAAAAATATTCAGCGAAAAAAGGCACTTTACAGAGCGTTTAAAGAGACCAAAAACAAAGCACAGAAAGAGTACTTGGAACTGCAAACACAAGTCAAAAAAAAAGGAAGTTAGAAAGGCCAAGAGAGAGATAGAATCAATATTACTAAGGGGCTAAAACCAATTCAAAATGTTTTTTCCAATATTATAACAGCAAGAGAACATTCAAAGAGGAGGTTAAAGTCTCTGAGATACAAATGGCAAAATCATGAGCGAAGAAAAAAAAAATAGTAAAATATATTAAATAATTACTTTTCACAGGTTTTTTAAAGGAGGAAACTGACAACATGCCCCACATGTCGACCTGTTCCTATCCAGAAGTGTTAAAGGGACTATGAGCTCTTAAAATAAACAAATTCCCTGGGCCAGATGAGATCCTCCCAATAGTACTCAAAGAAATGAAAGAAGTTATTTACAAACCCTTAACCAAGATCATGCAACAGTCTCTTGACACAGGGGTTGTACCGACAGACTGGAAAATAGCAAGCGTAATACCATCCACAAAAGGGAGACAAAACCGAACCAGGTAACTACAGACCAGTAAGCCTGACTTCTATTATATGTAAACTTATGGAAACTATAATAAGATCAAAATGGAAAATTACCTATATGGTAACAATATCCTGGGAGACAGCCAGCATGGTTTTAGGAAAGGAGATCATGTCTAACTAACTTACTTGACTTTTTGAGGATGCAACATTGAAAATGGGTAACTGCAAAGCATACATCATGGTCTATTTAGATTTTGAAAGCTTTGACAAAGTCCCGCATAAAGATTAATTCTCAAACTGAACGCAGGGATTCAAGGAAATACATGCACATGGATCAGGGAGTAGTTAACAGGTAGAAAACAGAAAGTACTGATTAGAGGAGAAACCTGAAAATGGAGTGAGGTAACCAGTGGAAAACCCACAGGGGACCAGTATTAGGTCCTCTGCTATTCCTAATCTACGTTAATGATTTTAGACTCTGGTATAGTAAGCAAACTCGTTAAATTTGCAGACGACAACAAAATAGGAGGAGTGGCATACACTGTTGGAAGCAGCAAAAGGTCATTCAAAATGATCTAGACAGCATTCAAAATTGGGCAGACACATGACAAATGAAATTTAATAGAGAAAAGTGTAAGGAAGTATTAGAGGCAATAAAAAAAATGTGCATTATAAATATCATATGGGACATACTGAAATTGAAGAAAGGAACTATGAAAAAGACCTAGGAGTTTATGTTTGACTCAGAAATGTCTTCATCTAGACAATGTGAGGAAGCTATAAAAAGGCCAACAAGATGCTTGGATATACTGTGAGAAGTGTTGAATTTAAATCAGGAAAGTAATGTTAAAACTCTACAATGCATTAGTAAGACCTCACCTAAAATATTGTGTTCAGTTCTGATCACCTCGTTACAAAAAGGATATTGCTGCTCTAGAAGGGTGTGCAAGAAGAGCAACCAGAATTATCCGGGTTTAAAAGGCATGTGGGTATGCAAACAGGCTAAAAAGAATTGAATCTATTCAGTCTTGAACAAAGAAGACTATGGCGATCTGATTCAAACATTCAAAATCCTAAAAGGTATAGACAATGTCAACCGGGGGGACTTCTTTGACTTTGAAAAAAAAAGGACCAGGGTCATAAATGGAGATTAGATAAAAGGGGGCATTCAGAACAGAAAATAGGAGGCACTTTTTACACAGAGAATTGTGAGGGGTCTGGAACCAACTCCCCAGTAATGTGTAGAAGCTGACACCTGGGATCTTCAAGAAGCTTTGATGAGATTATGGGATCAATAAGCTATGTAACAACCAAACGAGCAAGATGGGCTGAATGGCCTCCTCTGGATTTATTGTACACTTCCTTATGTTCTTATGTTCTTAAGTATGATCTGATTAGATCTGGGAAAAAACAGAAGTGAGATTAATTTCTGAGTGAGGGGGTACTTTGTATTGTGATGTCAGGAGGATGGAGTTCCATATTGTGAAGAAGAATTATGGGAGTCCAAGCTTAAGAGTTTGTGTGTGTGTGTGTGTGTGTGTGTGCGTGTGACTTTAATCCCCTTGTGCATCTTTTATATAAGCCACTTTGGCTTCATTCCATTACACGTTGTCGGTTTTGTGTGGTTTAATCTCCCAAGTATAAAGGTGGGAAACCAACAATGCTTTTTACAAAAGAAACATCTGTTGATCTTCATCTAGTAATTCTCCTTTCAGTTTTTGTTTTATTCTAAATGCAGTTTTACAAGCTGTGTAGGATTTCCAGCATTGTGACTAAAAGCACAGTAATAAATGGTGGCGTCTTTCAGCTGAGAGTCTTCAACTTTGAAAGTTGTCAATTTTTCCCCTGCTTTAACTTCCATTGAAACGGGTTTCAAGGCCATCAGCTCTGGATTCTGTATTGTCTTCCCACCTCCGTATTAAAAACTGAGGTCCTGTTACTCCCATCATGTCTGTACCAGTAGAGGAGGTAGCTGCTAAGACTTGTTGTATAACTGCATGTAAAAAGAGCAGTTTGTCCTTCTCTCGAACTCTTATTATAGGAACAGCCTGTGACTGCATTTCCAGAGACAAGATCTGAAAATAATAATAATAATAATAATAATAATAAATATACTTTTGTTGTTTTTTAGAATAATAAAAGATTATAATTACCAAGTGCTGTAATTAGCAATACACACTGAAGGATCATTCCTTGCAGTCTTCTACCAGAATCATCTTGCAGAGAAGGGACAGACATATTCTCTCTGTACAGTTTTTTCAAATTGGAGTACCAGGCTGTGCTTCGCCATGAGTTGTGTTGCTATAGGTGGAGTGTTCCTGTGACACACTGCAGAATTATTCATTTTGTATCATGTGATAACAAAACACTAATCAGGTGTTTAGTGTTTAGGACCATTCCCTTCCCACACTTCTACCTTGTTTTCCAGACCAGGGCATTTTTTACTTATTAGTGGAAAGTTGATACATTTATAAACAGTATAACACATGTATATGTAATGTCTATTGAGCGACTGTTTTAAAAGGTAAAATGGCACTGAACTTGATCACATGGCAATAACCTTAACACAATGATCATTGTCAAATCATCAGGTGCATTTGTTTCTGAAAAGTGCTACCAATAAAAGATAGTAGCTGGATTAACTTGTGCGTGTGTATTTACAAGTAACAGGAACACTTCCTCTTTTCTTGAACTGCTCTTTCAGAATCTTCCTCTGTTAGTGTATTTCTAAGGACAAAGTCTTAAATAAATAAAATATATGCTTCAATAAAATATATCTGCTTCCATCTCACAATATTAATATTATTATACAAATACATCTTTTAAAGCTGAAGCTTATCTATTGCAATAATGAAATGAAACACACAGGTAACATTTCTTGCAGCCTTTTTTTGAGAATCCGCTCTGGACTACAGACACCATTATTCAAGTAGTTTCAGGTGTAGATGACTTGACTTTGCTGTAATGAACTTTATATCCATACAGATGGTAAGCATGGGTGAAACAGAGACATCATGTGGTTTCTTTTTGTATTTAGTGGAACTTACCTTCAATACCCAGTGCTGTTTCATGTTGTCCTTCAATATCCAGTGCTGTTTTCATGTTGTCCTTCAATATCCAGTGCTGTTTCATGTTGTCTTCAATGTCCAGCTTCATATTTTCCTGGTCTAATGCTACTGTTATCACGTCCGATTACTGTTACATAACAACATAAGAACATAAAGAAAGTTTACAAACGAGAGGAGGCCATTCAGCCCATCTTGCTCGTTTGATTGTTAGTTGATCCCAGAATTTGCTTATTGATCCCAGAATCTCATCAAGCAGCTTTTTTGAAGGATCCCAGTGTATCCTTCAACAACATTACCGGCGTTGGTTCCAGATTCCAACGATTCTCTGTGTAAAAAAATGTGCCTCCTATTTTCTGTTCTGAATGCTCCTTTTATTTAATCTCCACTTGTGACCCTGGTCCTTGTTTCTTTTCAGGTTAGAACCAGATTAAAAAAAAATACTAGATTTTTCAGATTACATCCCATAAATAATAAAATGCCAGGGGAAGATAGTTCTGAGGGTTTTTTTTTGCGTCTCATAAGGATATATTTAACCCATTTCTTCTAGATGTTTTCAACTATTCCTTTTTAAATAAGGAACATCCTAAATTTATGCTATCATATATGTCTTATTCTAAAACAGGATAATGGCCCTTCACAGTGTAGCAGCTATCATCCTCCGACTTCTCCAAACAGATTGCAAAATTCAATCAAAAAATTGTAGCTGCTAGGCGTCAAAAGCCTATCGATAATATTATTCATCCACCTTAAGGGCTTCATGAAAGGTAGATTTTCATCCAGATCCGTTAGACAATAATGACCTTACAAAATACTGATGGTAAAATAGAAACAATTGTGGAATATGAAGTGGAAGCACACTGGCCATGCTTCCACTATCCATTCTCTTATTTTACACAGTAATGTACTTTTCAGTAAATGTATATGGGATATAAGAAAGCAAGGCTTAAAATCAGTGAACTGTTTGACAGTCATAATAGAGGAGGTATGAATATTGCTGATTCATACAGGTATTATTTAGCTTATTAAGTTAGGCCTCTTAGAGATTTGTTTGTAAAATCAAGCAATCCATAAACTTGGGTTAAATTGCTGAAAGTATTGCCCCCTTATAGTTTAAAAGATGTATTGTTACATGTTTGCACACAACATTTTCAAAAGATCAGCCCTTCTTTTAAAGGACTGTAAAATAATTGATTTCAGTTGAGGAATAACCCAAATATTTTGTAAAATATGGAACCTTTATTTAACCTCACTTGGATTAAAAAAAAAAAAAAAAACTTTTTTTCTTACATTGGAATTGTAGTGATTCAAAATGGGTTCTTTAAGTTCTGTTGCCACCTTTGAATGTAAACATCAATCTCTATTCCGTCTTTCACATGAAGAAGAGACCTTTGAGGTCTTGAAAGCTTGTGATTCATTATTGTTTAGTTAGTCCAATAAAATGTATAGCATCTCCTTCTCTTTATCTATCATCATATCAAGAAATGTTTAGCCAACTTAATCCCTCAACTTCAGTGTCCTAATCTGACTAAAACTGGAGATGTTTTATTAAATCCATTTTGTATCCAAGTTATACAAATGATTTAAACATAATTAGTGTAAAATCATTTGTATCCAAGTTATACAAATGATTTAAACATAATTAGTGTAAAATCAAAATGGGAGAAAAAGTTAGGAACTCCAATAATTGCATCATCCTGGAATAATGTTAATTTTAATGTATAATTGTATTACTTTTAAGCAAACAATATGTAATGCTATACTGAAAAAATGAAGCCCTTTGCTAAATTGTTACGTTTGAAATGTGTAATACTATATTTAACTAACAGTTTATTAAAGATTTGTTTTTGTATTTCTTTAATGGGCTATATTCCAGCACAGTGTTTTTTTTTCTTCACCACTTGGAAACAGGCATCTGTGTTTTGCGTTATGTTGGGTTATTTTGCAGGCTGATATAGTTTTTGCACTGTAACTTAGCAAGATGCAGCATTGTGCATCACTGAGAGCACAGTAATAGGTGGATGAATCTTTCAGCTGTGATCCAGTAATTGTTAATGTTGTCGATGTCTCTCTGGTTTTCAGCTCCATGGAAAAACGTGTGTCGCGAGCGTAAGCTCGCTGCTCCAGCACTACTGCCCGAATACCTCTGGATAAAAAACAGAGGAGGATTCGCCTCATCATGTCGGTACCAATAAAGATAGTAGCTGGAATAACTTGTCGTGTATTTACAAGTAATATGGACATCTCCTCCTTCTTGAACTTGTTTTTCAGACTCTTCCATTGTTAGTGTATTTCCAAGGACAACATCTTAAATAAATAAAAGATATGCTTCAATACACATACTTTTCAATAAAGCACTTCACTGTCTTTTAAAAGTAATAAAATAACAGGGGTTTATTGTTATTATTATTATTATTATTATTATTATTATTATTATTGCTGCAAAACATTTTTTAAAGCAGAATTGAAACTTACCAATTACAAAAGTACAATGAAACACACAGGTAACATTGCCTGCAGCCTTGGTTGAGGGATCAGCTTGCTTAGAAACTACAGACATGACACACAGACGGGTGTAGCTCCCCTGAAGATGACTTGACTGTTGAGAATGAGCCTATGTTCATACAGCTGGGCAGCATGGGTAAACAGAGACATCCATTTCATCATGTGACTGTTCTTGTCATCAGGAGGATTTATCTCAATACAGATTAGGTGAGCTGTGTCAGCTTTGCAGGGGTATTGGAAGATTCTGGAAACCAGTGAAGTCTGTAGAATGTTAACTTATTTTAAAGAGACAGCTGCACACACTGGGCTGTTTTGCCAGGACTGATAGAGCTGCACACACTGGGCTGATGAGCCTGGACTGTTAGATCTGCACACACTGGGCTGATGAGCCAGGACTGATAGTCCTGAGACAGCATTGGCCTGGTTTCCGCAGTTGAGAAACTCCAGATCCTCTCTCCACCAGATCATGATTTCTGTGATGTAGCAGCATACCACACACACTCCTCACACTACATGAGGGCGCATCTGGAAACTGTGCAGTACACATTTAAAGGGGTGCAAATTGCTTCTCACACATAAAAAAAAAAATGTGCAATTGACATGGAAACATGTCCGAAAACCGTACACCTGTTCTTTACAAGACTTCAGCAGTGAAAATCCCGTTTGTGATGTAACCTTGCACAACTTTCTACTATAACTAAAGGCCTTTATTATCTGAGATGTGCTGAAAGTAGCCCTGGCAAATGCTTCTTTGAACAAATAGGAAAAAAAATATGCATAGAGTAATGAGGGGTTTAGAGAACCATTCATCAGTGTTTTATTTCTTTATTTTTATTTGACACACCATGTATTCAACATTTCAAATGATTGCCATAATTAAGGTTATAAAACAATGTTATAAAAAATACTGTAGGTTATTTATATGGATTGAGGAATTTCTCTGGCTAAAAAAAAAAAAAATGGAAACCCACACTACCGAAAGGTACTGGCAAAAGAAGGTGTGAGAGAAAGGTGAGACTTATTTTTTTTTTTTCCTTGGAAACCCGGACACTTTTTGCAAACCCACTATTTTCAGTCCTGCTGCTTGGTTGGTGAGTAAAGAAGAACACAAGACAACTGAGCATGTAACCAGGATTGTTGTGCACCAATAAAGGTCAGTGTTTAGTTACAGGATTTTAAATCCCATCAATGTATAAAGAGGTGTGTTGAGTGCAGGTTTCTGCAAAGGGGACCACCCTTTACAGTGGGAGTAGCGATCTATAGGCACATATTATTTTGTAGCTTTGTATTTCTTTTTGTTTACACTCCAGTTTGTGTAAACATGCCTGCGCTTTACCATTGCTGGTACAGTCCACGTGGATCTGACCCCGCCCTAGGAGTTATCATTGCTGATACAGTCAAGTGGATCTGACCCTGCATAGAGTTATCATTGCTGGGAACAGTCACATGGATTTGACCGCCCAAGGAGTTATCATTGCTGAAATACAGTCCGTGGATCTGACCCTGTCTAGGAGTTATCATTGCTGGTACAGTCACGTGGATCTGACCCTGCCCTGAGTTATCATTGCTGGTACAGTCCGTGGATCTGACCCTGCCTTTGAGTTATCATTGCTGGTAGCCGACAACCAGTAATTACAACTGTAAATAATTTGTGTGGCATTTTCAGCATCAGCACTCCTGTGTATCCCTTCTGTCAGTGTATACCCACAACCCCCTTTCACTAGATACTCATGGACACCCACAACCCACTTTCACAAGATACTCATGGACACCCACAACACCCTTTCAACATACTCATGGACACCCACAACCCCCTTTCAAAGATACTCATGGACACCCACCCCCCTTTCACAAGACACACATGGATACCCACAACCCCTTTCACAAGATACTCATGGACACCCAGCCCCCCTTTCACAAGATAATCATGGATAGCCACAACCCCCTTTCACAAGATACACATGGATACCCACAACCCCCTTTCACAAGATACTCATGGACACCCACAACCCCCTTTCACAAGATACTCATGGACAACCACAACCCCCTTTCACTAGATACTCATGGATACCCACAACCCCCTTTCACAAGATACACATTGTTTTTGTCTTTTTGAAATTTCATCTGACTGCTGATGGAAATCACTTCCAATCCTTATTAATTGTAAGATATTAACGGAACGTCATTGTCTATGTAGTCTGCTTCCATTATTCTGATAATATTTGTTGATGTTTACTAAGAATTTTATCCATTACTTTGCAAGTTCTTGTGGTTTTTTGTGGTTGTCTTGCCTTTTTAAACTGAGGAATAGCGACAAAATGGTATGTGAATACAACAATGATAATTCTGATTAGTCAGTTAATCATCTGTGATCAGGAGTGGGTTAGGAGTGAAACATGTGGACTATCCCTCCCTAACTGATATATAGAAACAGACAGCACCACATGCAGTTCTTAATTAGCACACTTAGTAACAAGGGACTAGCCACAATGTTTGTCTACTTGACTAAGGTTATTATAGTTTTATTAACACAAGGCATCAATGGGACGCTATGGGCTTCGTAGTATTACAGAACTCACAGACCACTGACTGATCTAGGTGTATATGCTTTCCTGTTCAGTCATGCACTTTGGAGCTAAAACTAAATAAAACACACCACAACCGGCACTAGGGACTGTATTCTGCATCCTGGTTTAGTTTTTGCACTAGATCAGCACTCGCATACAGCACTGTGGGTCGAACAAAGCACAGTAGTATGTGGCCGAGTCGTCCAGCTTCGTACTGGCAATTGCTAAAGTTATCACCTTGTCCCTGGTTTTTAACTGTGTGGAAAAAAGTCTGTCCAGGTTAGTAGCGCGGTGTTCATAATCGTTGTACCGCCTCTGAGTTAAATAGAGAGGGGGCTTCTCTTGGGCATTTTTATACCAGGCAAGAGCATAGTAGGTGAAACTTGTAGTGTATTTACAAGTAAGCTGAACAGTTTCTCCCTCACGAACTGTACTTGAACGATCATCTTGTGAAACTGTATTTCCAGAGACAAGATCTGAAATAAATAAGTAAACAAATAAATTAAACATCATGCTTTATTAATGATGAGACTGTATTTGACTGGACCATTATTATTATTATTATTATTATTATTAGTAGTAGTAGTAGTAGTATTAATAGATAAATTAAGTAACAGAACAGAAATTACCAGTGGCAAGGGCTAGCATTGCAAATTGAATGATCATTGTTTGCAGTCTTGCAGAAGAATCTACTCAGAAACGCAGAGATTCCTCTGTATCCCCTTTATATGAACATGAAGAAGTAATCTGCTCTGTCTATAAGCTTCCTTCACATGTGGGTGTGGGGTTCATCTGTGACATATTATGAATGTTAATTTCACATCGTCACATGATGATAAAAAAAAAGTGATGACGAAAACGATGCATCACACCCTCACTTCCTTTTGGTTTCCTGCCAAGGCAGAAAATGTCTTTGAAAAAATAACCAGTGCTATGATTTTATTCTCTTTACTCAGTGACATGGCTAATATCATGCACGTTTGTAGAACTAAAGGCAAATATAAACTAGGTATAAAAAATAATCATTAATCACTAAGCAAGTATGGCAAGTTCTAAGTATCTGAAGTGTTTTTTTTTTGGTTGTTTTTTGTGTGTTTATTTTTGCCACCTGGCTCTGGACTGTATTTATAGTGCATTGTCTGACCATTGGCCAATCTGTTACATCCTTATTTCCAGAAGGCACTGTATTGCCCAATGACTTGTCTATTTGTAGTATCTTTGGTTTTACATTGAGACACATCGACATCTAGTGGTGTTTTTAGCCTTGCACATAGCACAACTTCTAGTCGAGTCTCAGCAAAACTGCAGCATTCACCAAACAACATCTGGTGCAGCTTGTATTCTTCAGTTGAAAAAAACAGTCTTTCACATGTGCATTCATTCCTGCCAAGTAGTTTCCCAGAAATCACTCCAAAGCTCCTTATTGTTTTTTCCGATACTATCTGGGCAGCTTTGGTTGACAATGAAATCCCAGTTTGAAGTTTGAGTGAAGGCACGTCGACACTTAAGTGCGTGATATAAGGAGCTTGCACACTCACACTTCAGTGCATGATATAAGGAGCTTGCATGATCACACTTGAGTGCATGATATAAGGAGCTTTGCACGCTTTGCTTGTTGTTTTATTAAAGCGCATTGTTTGGTGTATCTGAAATGCGACCCTTGTGTAATAATGTATTTTAAATGATTCTGGTATTTGAGGATATACAGTACACCACATTTTAATGTTTCAAAAGTAATACTAATACCAGCAATGCATTGCTTTCCAGGACCAGCTTTCTCCCATGTTGGTAATATTAAATATTTAGCTAGCGTCATCATTGGGCCAGTTTACACGTGTGCTTTTTATTCATGTGAAGCGGCCATGCCTGTGCTCGTTGGGAAGAAAAGCTCATGAAAAGGCCCCAAAAAAGTTACAGTATTTTAATGGGAAAGTCTAATTTATGTGTTGAAATCAGCGCCCACTTACTCATGGAAACACGAGTTTCTCATGAAAATGTTAATTAGCTTGTTCAAGAGCCTTACTTAAAGCCACTATAAAAGTCACATGAGAATACATAAATTTACCATGGTCCAAGGATGGCAGCAGGTACATTAATTTTTTGTTTATTGTATTTTCATTATTATTATTATTATTATTATTATTATTATTATTATTATTATTATTGCTTAGCAGACATCCTTATCCAGGGTGACAACTGTTACAAAATATCACTTTATAAAATATCACAATACAGATAAACAACAATGTGTACATGGATACCTTTAAGAGTAAAATCAAGTACAAGATACAGAAATATAGTTCTAATTGAGAGCAGTAGTAGAATACAGCAAAGTGTGGAGCAGTTGTGAGTACAAGGTGATACAAGTACTGATACAATTGGGAGATACATATAGTCCAGTATAGTCAAGTGTTGTGAGGTTTACAGATGTTGCCTGAATAGGTGCGTCTTGAGGAGGTGCCAAAAGGTGGTCAGTTCCACCACTGAGGGGCAAGGCTGGAGAAGGAGGCTCTGGAATCGGGAGCAGAGGAGGGGGTACAGCTAATCTACCAGTGGCAAGGAGCCGGAAGGGGCGAGGGGGGGTGGGGAAAATAATAGTCTGGAGATAGGGAGGAGCAGAAAACAAGACAACAATAGGCAGTACATGATTTTTGAATCTGGCAGCGATAGGAAAAGTGGAGGGGAGCCAGTGGAGGGAGCAGAGCAGAGGAGTAGAAGAGCAAAGTAGGAGAGGGAGGGTCGAAGGTGGTAGATTCAAGAGGAATAGAGACAGAGATCAGTGGTGGGGAGGAAGACGGGGGGAAGAACATGAGATCTGATTTGGAGAGGCTGAGTTTAAGATAATGTGAGTGCATCAAGAGGAAATGGTTGAGAGGCAGATAGAGATATGGAAGAAATGCTGGAGTCAGAAGGGGAAAGGAGAGGAAGATCTGGGCATCCTCAGCATAGAAGTGATACGAGAGGCCATGGCAGGAGATGAGTGGACCCACGGACCGGGTGTAGAGAAAAAACAGGAGGGGTCTCAGGACTGAGCCTTGGGGGACACCTGTCGATAAACTTTGTTTTTCCTGCAACAGCTGACCCTGCTTTAGTACAAAACTCACGCTACATACTGTTTTACATAATGGTAACGGTGCTCATAAATTACTGTGCCTGCTTCTTTGGCTGAAGAGATATTATCAGCTCATTTAGTATCTTGTGCACTTAAATCATACTGAAACTGCTGACGGTACACAATGTAACTAAGTTTATTATATCAGGGATACAAGACACAACAGATGTGTTGACTCGAAACTTCATTTAGGCACTCTACGATTTGACTGGCGAAAGATAACGATATGTTGTGGATGCAACCCGGTTCCCTGAAAGAGGAAATAACCATCAAGTATGGGATAAGTACCGTCAGGCAGTAGGAATTGGCTGAGCTTTTATATCAAAGCTGCCGATAGGCCTCTGCACGAGCTGGCGTCTAAGCCCGCCCCTTGGGAGCTTACAACACTCAGCGGCGCAGAGATCCTCTTCCTCTTTGCTTCAGGCCATGAAGGTTTCCAGAGTGAACTGTTGCTTGATGGTTATTTTCTTTCAGGGAACCGAGGTTGCATCCAACCTATCGTTCCCCTTTCAATTCGAAAATAACCATCAAGTATGGGGACAGTGTACCCAAGCCCGTCGCATGAGAGGGATGATTCGGCAGTAGGATAGTTGCATTGGGCAATCCATCTACGTATGTGGAGCAGCGCCTCAGCGTCTATGCTCGCAGTGACACCTGTCCTAAGGTGGAATAGTCAACACCATATTGTCAAATTACTCTGGCATCATAGAGTGTAACACAGATGCTCCAAATGACGGAGCAGAGGAATCCAGTACATTTAACCGGTAGAACCTCAAAAAAGTATGCAGTGTAGCACAGCTGGCTGCAGCGCAAATGTCATACACGGGCACCCCTCTGAAGAGGGCCCAGGATGTCGCCATACCCCTAGTGGAATGCGGCTTCAGCTGCCCTGGAGGCGGAAGGTCTGCTGATTCATATGCTAATTTAATAGCATGCACTATCCAATGGGAAAGGTGTTGTTTAGACAACGGCTGACCCAGAGTCCCAGAGTTCTAGAACAACTGTTATGTTTGCCTCACGCTCCTCATACGGTCGATATAACACCGTAATGCCCGTACCGGGCAGAGCACGTGTAACCGTTCTTCCTCTGGGGAAGAGAAGGGGGAAGGATGGAACGCCATCAGCGCCACTAACTTGTTCACATGACCTTGGGCAAGAAGGCCGGATTTGGGCACATGGAGTCTCTAGATCCATCTCCTGCGAAGCGAGTGCAGGATGGATGTACTGATAGTGCACGTAACTCGCCCACACATTTTGTTGATACTATTGATAGCAGAAACGCGGTCTTCATAGACACGAACTTCATATCCACTCTGTGGAGAGGCTCAAACGGGGCCTTGGTAAGGGCTTCTAGCACCACGTCAAGGCGCCACGATGGTAAACTGGTCGTCCTTAGAGGTCGTAAACGTCTTGCGCCTTTTAGGAACTGAGATGCCAGAAAATGGCAACCAGGTGATAAACCGTCAATGCGTACATGGCAAGCCGATATGGCGGCTAAATACACCTTAGGTGAAGAGGGAGACTTCCCTTCATCCAACAGTTTCTGCAAAAACTCTCTCGACTCAAAGTGGGAAGTGTCAGAGGCGAAACAGGTTTTGGTGGAGAGAGAGAGGGATAGAGAGAAAGAAAAAACAACTGCTAAGCGTGCTGGTTTTTACACCAGCATGATACTTATTTGTTTTGTTTGGCCAACATGCCCTTTTGTTTCTGTCTTGTTTTGTGTTCAAATCTTTTGTTTAATTATTTAATCAAATAGCTGAGCGCCGTAGCGCTCAGTTTCGCCACCGCCATTCATTGTTTTGGTTTCTGTTTCTGGTCCGTGACGTCACCACAGCAAGCCACTTGATCACACACTGCCATAGGGCAAGATATTGGGTCATGGCCCTCAGCCAGACACCAATCTTGAAACAACTGCCATTTGTACATATATTGAGATCAGGTAGAGGGCGCTCTTGCACTCTGAATGATCGAAATAACCAACATGAAAGCCTTAAAGGCTGACAGGCGCTCCCGCTCAGGGCCAGGCCCATAGCTGCATGAGCTTGGAATTCGGGTTGCCATAAAATAGCTGAGGCGCGTAACAAAGAATACATCATGGTTCATTTATATCTTGCAAAGCATACAACATGGTTTGTTTATATCTTGCAAAGCATACAACATGGTTTATTTATATATTGTATACAACATGGTTTATTTAGATTTCCTGAAAGCTTTTGACAAAGTCCGCATAAAAGATTAATTCTCAAACTGAACACAGTAGTGATTCAAGGAAATTCATGCACATGGATTAGGGAATGGTTAACATATAGAAAACAGAAAGTACTGATTAGAGGAGAAACCTCAAAATATAGGCAGGAGGTAACCAGTGGTGTACCATAGGGATCAGTATTAGGTCCTCTGCTATTCCTAATCTACATTAATGATTTAGATTCTGGTATAGTAAGCAAACTTGTTAAATTTGCAGACGACACAAAATAGGAGGAGTGGTGAACACAGTTGCAGCAGCAAAGGTAATTCAAAATGATCTAGGCAGCATTCAGAACTGGGCAGACACATGGCAAATGATATTTAATAGAAAGTGTAAGGTACTGCACGAGCAATAAAATGTGCATTATAAATATCATATGGGAGATACTGAAATTGAAGAAGGAATCTATATGAAAAAGAGCGTGAGGAGTTTATGTTGAGGCTCAGAAATGTAGTCATCTAGACAATGTGGGGAAGCTATAAAAAGGCCAAAAGATGCTCGGATATATTGTGAAAAGTGTTGAATTTAAAACAAGGGAAGTAATGTTAAAACTTTACAATGCATTAGTAAGACCTCATCTAGAATATTGTGTTCCGTTCTGGTCACCTCGTTACAAAAAGGATATTGCTGCTCTAGAAAGAGTCCAAAGAAGAGCAACCAGAATTATCCCGGGTTTAAAAGGCATATCAAGGCTCTCTTGCTTTTTTAAAAAAAATGGTTAAAATGATGGCATTCCCCTGGTGTCAATGTTATTTTTGTATATTTTAAATATGGGCATATGATCCAAAGCTTTCTTCCTTAAGTATGATCTGATTAGATCTGGGGAAAAAAACAGAAGTGAGATTAATTTCTGAGTAAAGGGGTATTTTGTATTGTGATGTCAGGAGGATGGAGTTCATATTGTGAAGAAGAATTATGGGAGTCCAAGCTTATGAGTTTGTGTGTGTGTGACTTTAATCCTTGTGCATCTTATTATATATATATATATATATATATATATATATATATATATATATATATATATATATAGCTTTGTAAGAAACACAAAACAACAGCTTTTGGCTTCATTCCATTACACATTGTCGGTTTTGTGGTTTAATCTCCCAAGTATAAAGGTCAAGAAACCAACAATGCTTTTACAAAAGAAACATCTGTTGATCTTCATCTAGTAATTCTCCTTTCAGTTTTTTGTTTTATTCTAATGCAGTTTTGCACAAGCTGTGTAGGATTTCCAGCATTGTGACTAAAAAGCACAGTAATAAATGGCTGAGGTCTTCAACTTTGAAAGTTGTCCATTTTTTCAACATTGAAAAGCGGGTTTTGACCATCAGCTCTGAATTCTATTTGTCCCCTCTGTATTAAAAAAACTGAGGTCCTGTTTCTCCATCATGTCTGTCCATTGAGGTAGCTGCTAAGACTTGTTGTATTGCATGTAAAGATACAGTTTGCTCTCGAACTTTTATTATGGTATTGACTGCATTTCCAGAGACAAGACCTCTTTATTGAAAACTGAGGTACCCTACTTAGCTCAATCCAGGCGGTTGTCATGTCGCTGGGGGAGGCCGAAGTATGGAATCCCTGAGCCAGGTAGCTGCTAGGGAGACAAAATTGATTGGAGCCAACATTACACTTCAGCCATTAACAAGACAGAAGGATATTACATCATCATATGGAAGGAAAGATTAAATGGATGGAGACACATATATGGAACATTAGTTTACTGTAAAGCTACATCTTGGTTGGTGCTTTATTTGGCGAGAGACAAGTTCAAATCAGCAAAGTTTTAACATCTACTCTCGTGTAATGGAAATCATAATAATAATAATAATAATAATAATAATAATAATAATAATAATAATATGCTGTTAATTTTAGAATAATAAAAGATTATAATAACCAAGTGCTGTAATTAGCAATACACACTGAAGGATCATTCCTTGCAGTCTTCTACCAGAATCATCTTGCAGAGAAGGGACAGACAATACTCCTCTGTACAGTTTTCAAGTGGAGTACCAGACTGTGCTTCATGAGTTGTGTGTTGCTATAGGTGGAGTGTTCCTGTGACACACTGCAGATATTCATTTCGTATCATGTGATAACAAAACAAGAATCAGGTGCTTAGGACCCGCCTCCTTCCCCACACTTCTAGCTTGTTTTCAGACCAGGGTATTTTACACTTCGTAGTGGAAAGTTGATACATTTATAAAGTGTAAACACATGTATATGTAATGGCTATTGAGCGACTGTTTTAAAAGGTAAATGGCACTGAACTTGATCACAAATCATCTAACAGGTGATCATTGTCAAATGAATCTAGCATTTGTTTCTGAAAGTGCTACCAATAAAGATTGTAGCCGGAATAACTTACCCTGTATTTATAATTAACAGGGACATTTCCTCCTTCTTTATTATTATTATAATTAATTAATTTCTTAACAGACATCCTTATCCAGGGTGACTTACAATTGATACAAGATATCACATTATACAAATATTTTTTTTTTTTTTTTACATACAATTACCCATTTATCCAGTTGGGTTTTTACTGGAGCAATCTAGGTAAAGTACCTTGCTCAAGGGTACAGCAGCAGTGTCCCCCACTTGGGATTGAACACACAACCCTACGGTCAAGAATCCAGAGCTTTAATCACTACTCCACACTGCTGCCCCAGTGCTGTTTCATGTTGTCTTCAATACCCAGTGTTTAAGAACGTTTACAAACGGGAGGAGGCCATTCAGCTCATCTTGCTCGTTTGGTTGTTAGTAGCTTATTGATCCCAGAATCTCATCAAGCAGCTTCTTGAAGGATCCCTGGGTGTCAGCTTAAACAGCATTACTGTGGAATTGGTTCCAGACCCTCACAATTCTCTGTGTAAAAAAGTGCCTCCTATTTTCTGTTCTGAATGCCCCTTTATCTAATCTCCATTTCAGACCTCTGGTCCTTGTTTCTTTTTTCAGCTCGAAAAAGTCCCCTGGGTTAGAATTCTGAATGCTTGAATCAGATCAACGCGTTGTCTTTTTTTTTTTTTTCAAGACTGAACAGATTCAATTATTTTAGACTGTCTGCATAAGACATACCTTTTAAACCCAGGATAATTCTGGTCGCTCTTTCTAGAGCAGCAATATCCTTTTTGTAACAAGGTGACCAGAACTGAACACAATATTCTAGATGAGGTCTTACTAATGCATTGTCCTTCAATATCCAATGCTGTTTCAGGTTGCCTTCAATATCCAGTGCTGTTTCCGGTTGTCTTCAATATCCAGTGCTGTTTCATGTTGTCCTGATCTAATGCTCCTGTTCAGACATAAATATTTCGGATCACGTCCGATTACTGTTACACTAGTTATTTAATCTGCTCATAAAAAAAAAGTGCTTGTGGCAGTTTGAAATTCTCTCATCAAAGATAATAATTTGAATTTCTATATGATGAAAGACATTAAAGAATATATTAAAATAAATAACAATGGTGACTATTATCCAAATATTCTATGGATGTTTTTAAAGCATATACTCGGGTAGAATTATATTATATACTTCTGCAAAGAAAAATGAGCAACTGGTTAAAATAAAACTTTAGAAGATCAATAAAAATAGCGGAAAAACAAAGAAGAAAAATGATTCTGCCAAAATATATATTGAACTTATTAAACTCAAATATCAACTAAATAAACATCTATCGACAAAGAAGTATTCAAAACGAATGGAACTAGAAAGAAATACCAGGAACATGGTGAAAAGTCAGGTAAGGTCTCTGCATATACACTGAAGAAAATGAAAGAATCCCATATAATTCCTGCAATTAGAAGAGAAACAGGAGCAATGACCAGCCCTGAAATCATTAACCATGCCTTTGCCTCTTACTGCAAAAAATGATGTTCCTCCAGTGAAGCTATTGAAGATGACATTTTTGGGGGCTAAAACAGGAAC
This sequence comes from Huso huso, assembly GCA_036884735.1. Lineage (NCBI taxonomy): Eukaryota > Metazoa > Chordata > Actinopteri > Acipenseriformes > Acipenseridae > Huso > Huso huso. The sequence continues at coordinate 32,225,965 of CM072673.1, forward strand.
AAGATAAAAAAAAACAAGACACTCCACAGAAATAAAATAACTCTTTACCTAGCAATCAAGGGGGATGAGCTTTTTCAGTCTCATTAAATTATATATAAACCTTGTTTCTTCTAGATGTTTTTCAACTATGCCTCTTCAAATAAGGAACGACCTAAATCTAGGCATATATAAGTCTTTTCTAAACCACAATAAAATGATTCTGGCTGGCCTGGGCTTGAAAGGAGAATGAGACATAGAGGACAAACGGGCTGGACAGATCCCTGGCTACTCAGGAGGACCAGGCAGCATCCTCAGGCAGCTGAGGCTGGCAGCTGGGTGGGACCAGGGACAAGTTATACAAAAAGTGTCTCTGGTCCAGGGAGGATGAGATGTCTCAAAAGCTGAACTTTCGATGGGTTGGGGGGACTTGGCCTGGGCCTCTCAGAGGGGACAAGAGGAAGGTGCCAGAACTGGAAAAGAAACTCAGGCAGCACGGCTGGCAGCTGGGCATATGGTGGCCTCCAGTGTCTGAGGCTAGTATATTTCCTGCTGGGTATAGATGGGTGGGGGCTGGGCCTCACCTCTGAAACCAGAACTGGAGGAACCGAGTGATAGCATGTTGCGGCCTCCAGTGACCTGGTCGGTAGATGTGGTGGGGACTCACTTCCCCAAGAAGGATCCCTGAAGGACGGTGCAGGACAAAATCAGGTTAATATAAGGAAAAGACGGAGCTGCCAAACGGAACTCCCGGTGCTGCCGTAGCCACGCCCCTCGACTGATGTGGTGGCGCAAGGAGCTATTGCAGATCACTAGAAATGAGCTGCCCCTCCCCTCCCGGATGTGATTGAGCCAGCTGATCACTTCCCCAGGAAAACTAGAGTGGACTGGCATAGAGAAATGGGGTAAACAGGGAAAAATGCAGTGAGAGGTGCTCTCTACGGCGTCCTGTGAATTATGCCTTATAACTAACATATCAAAAAGTGTAGCTGCTAGACATCAAAAGGTTATCGATAACATTATTCATCACAACCAGAAGGGCTTTATGAAAGGTAGATTTTCAGCAGACTTCAGTAAGGATGGGATTTTGAGATAATTTTGTGAGCTGAATGAAGACACTACAGTCATACTCATCTGCAGCAGTTCATACTGGAAGTTTTCTCTCCAGTCCATTTAATCTGTACAGAGGAACTAGACAGGGTTGTCTCATTTCGGACCTTTAGCAGAATTAATTCAGCAAACTGAAGGTATCCAGGGAATGCTACAGTATATGCAGCTGACATTATAGTTACTGGTAAGAACCCCAGTTCCTCCCTTCCATGCCTCATGGACATAATAAACTAATACAGTGATGTTTCAGGATATAAAGTACATTGGTTAAAATCAGAAGCTATCCCCCTGCCTAAATTGTTTATGACTGAATATCAAAATAATCCCTTCAGATGGCCTGCACAATGTATGAAATACCTGAGGATTCAAATTTAAACAAATAATAAGACACTGTCAGATTTAATATAACACCGCTAATTGATAGGATTTCAGTTAAATTACAATCCTGGAATAAATTACCACTATCCTTATGGGGCAAAATAGAAACCATTACAATGGCAGTTATGACAATGGTAGCATAGAAACAATTGTGGAATATGAAGTGGAGGCACACTGGCCATGCTTCCACTGTCCATTCTCTTATTTTACACACTGGCCATGCTTCCACTGTCCATTCTCTTATTTTACACACTGGCACTATCCATTCTCTTATTTTACACACTGGTCATGCACTATCCATTCTCTTATTTTACACACACTGGTCGTGCTTCCCACTATCCATTCTGTTATTTTACACACTGGCCATGCTTCCACCATCCATTCTGTTATTTTACACACTGGCCATGCTTCCGTTCTCTTGTCCATTCTATCCATTCTCTTATTTTACACACTGGCCATGGCTTCCACTATCCATTCTCTTATTTTTTACACTGGCCATGCTTCCACTATCCATTCTCTTATTGTACACATAGTAATGCTACTTTTCATTCTCTAATTTTATATGGGGATATAAGAAATCAAGGCTTCTTTTCATTTTAAACTAATATGACAGTCATAAATGTATATGGAGGTAAAATGAATAGCTAAAATTCATACAGGAATATTATTTAGGCTTATTTAAATTAAGTTTGGCCTCTTAGAGATTTGGTTTGTAAAATCAAGCAATTCATAAACTTGGGTTACATTGCTGAAAGTATTGCCCCCCAACAGTTTAAAAGACATATTATTACATGGCCCTCCCCGCTCTAAAGAAAAACTTTATTTTAGATTTGCACACAACATTTTCAGAAGATCAGCCCTTTTTAAAGGACTTTAAAATAATTTATTTCAGTTCAGGAATAACCCAACCATTTTGTCAAATAAGAAACATTTCTTTAACCTCACTTGGATTAAAAAAAAGCTTTTTTCCTTGCATTAGAATTGTAATGATTCAAAAGCGATTCTTTAAGTTCTGATGCCACCTGACGCGTTCAATCTCTCTTTCCTTCTTTCACCTGAAGAAGAGACCTTTGAGGTCTTGAAAGCTTGTGATTATATTATTGTTTAGTTAGTCCAATAAAATGTATAGCATCTGCTTCTCTTTGTCTATCATCATATCAAGAAATGTTTAGCCAACTTAATCCCTCAACTTCACTGTCCTAATCTGACTAAACTGGAGATGTTTTTATTAAATCCATTTCTATCAAAGTTATACAAATGATTTAACCATAATTAGTGTAAAATCACAATGGGAGAAAAAGTTAGGAACTCCAATAATTGCATCATCCTGGAATAATGTTAATTTTTATGTATAATTGTATTACTTTTAGCAAACAATATGTAATGCTAAACTGAAATCGCAAGCCCCTTACTAAGTGTTACATTTGAAATGTGTAATACTATGTATTTAACCAACAGTTTTATTAAAGATTTGTTTTGTATTTCTATGTTCCTATATTCCAGCACAGTGGTTTCTCTTCACCACTTGAAACAGGCACATCTGTGTTTTGCTATGTTGGGTTATATTTGCAGCCTGATATAGTTTTTGCACTGTAACTTAGCAAGATGCAGCATTGTGAGTCACTGAGAGCACAGTAATAGGTGGACGAATCGTTCAGCTGTGATCCTGTAATTGTTAATGTTGTCGGCGTCTCTCTGGTTTTCATCTCCATGGAAAAAGCGTGTGTCGAGACCATCAGCTCGCTGTTCAGCATTGCTGCCTGAATCGTCAGGATCAAAAACAGAGGAGGATTAGCCTCATCATGCGGTACCAATAAAGAAAGTAGGTGGAATAACTTGGTGTATTTACAAGTAATATGGACATCTCCTCCTTCTTGAACTTGTTTTTCAGACTCTTCCATTGTTAGTGTATTTCCAAGGACAACATCTTAAATAAATAAAATATATACTTCAATACATCTAGTTTTACATAAAAACCTCACTGTCTCAAAATAATAAAATAACAGGATTATTATTATTATTATTATTATTATTATTATTATTATTATTATTATTGCAAACACATTTTTAAAGCAGAATTGAATCTTACCAATTACAAAAAGTGCAATAAAACACACAGGTAACATTGCCTGCAGCCTTCGTTGAGAATCAGCTTGCTTAGAAACTACAGACATGACACACAGACGGAGTATAGCTCCCCTGAAGATGACTTGACTGTTGAGAATGAGCTGTATGTTCATACAGCTGGGCAGCATGGGTAAACATAGACATCCTTTTCACATCATGTGACTGTTCTTGTCATCAGGAGGATTTATCTCAATACAGATTGGGTGAGCTGTGTCAGCTTTGCAAGGTATTGGATGGTTGTCTGTAGAATGCTAACTTATTTTAACGAGAACTACACACACTGGGCTTATGATCCAGGACTGATAGAGCTGAACACACTGGGCTGATGAGCCAGGACTGATAGAGCTGCACACACTGGGCTGATGAGCCAGGACTGATATAGCTGCACACACTGGGCTGATGATCCAGGACTGGCTGCACACACTGGGCTGATGAGCCAGGACTGATAGAGCTGCACACACTGGGCTGATGATCCAGGACTGATAGAGCTGCACACACTGTGCTGATGATCCAGGACACTGGGCTGATGATCCAGGACAGAGCTGCACACACTGGTCTGATGATCCAGGACTGATAGAGCTGAACACACTGGGTTGATGAGCCAGGACTGATAGAGCTGCAGACATTGGGCTGATGAGCCAGGACTGATAGAGCTGCACACTGTGCTGATGAGCCAGGACTGATGGTCAGAGACAGCATTGGCCTGGTTTCCATGCAGTTGAGAAACTCCAGGTCCTCACTCCACAAATCATGACTTCTGTGATGTAGCAGCACATACCACACACACCTCACACTACAGGAAGAGTGCATCTGAAACATTGTACACATTTAAAGGGTGCAAATCGCTTCTCACGTAAAAAACTTCAGCAGTGAAAATCCCGATTGTGACGTAACCTTGCACAACTTTCTACTATAACTAAAGGCCTTCATTATCTTATAATCCTTTATTATCTGAGATGTGCTGCAAATAGCCCTGGCAAGCTTCTTTGAACAAATAGGCAAAATATGCATACAGTACAAGGGGTTTAGAAACCTCTTCATCAGTGTTTTATTTTTTTTATTTTTTATGTGACACCATGTATTCAACATTTCAAATTATTGCAATAATTAAGGTTATAAAGCAATGTTATAAAAAATACATTGCCTTGTGGTGCTTCAACACAACCTAAAACCTCAGTGGATACCCAGTTTATGAAAGCTGCATGATATCAGTACAAGGCCAGATTGGAACTCAGACAGAAACATTTGAATATACCGTCCCGTACATTAGTATTAATTAGGTTATTTGATTTGGAAGGATAATTTCTCTGCCTAAAAGAAAACTACATGGAAACCAACACTACCTGAAAGGTACTGCCAAAATAGTGTCTATAGGCACATATTATTTTGTAGCTTTGTGTTTCTTTTGTTTACACTCCAGTTTGTGTATACATGCCTGTGAGCTTTACCATTGCTGGTACAGTCACGTGAATCTGACCCCGCCTAGGAGTTATCATTGCTGATACAGTCACGTGGATCTGACCCTGTCTAGGAGTTATCATTGCTGGTACAGTCACGTGGATCTGACCCGCCTAGGAGTTATCATTGCTGGTACAGTCTGACCCGTGGATCTGACCCCGCCTAGGAGTTATCATTGCTGATACAGTCACGTGGATCTGACCCTGCCTAGAGTTATCATTGCTGGTAGCCGTGGACAACCAGTAATTATAACTGTAAATAATTTGTTTATTGGCATTTCAACATTAGCATTGCTGGTGTATCCCTGGATCTGTCAGTGTATACCGTGACAACCCCCTTTCACAAGATACTCATGGACACCCACAACCCACTTTCACAAGATACTTCTGTGGATACCCACAACCCCTTTCACAAGATACTCACGGACACCCACAACCCCTTTCACAAGATACTCATGGATACCCACAACCCCTTTCACTAGATACTCATGGATACCCACAACCCCTTTCACAAGATACTCATTGTTTTTATCTTTTTGAACTTCCATCTGACTGCTGATGGAAATCACTTCAATCTTATTAATTGTAAGATATCAACGGAACATCATTGTCTATGTAATCTGCTTCCATTATTCTGATAATATTTGATGATGTTTACTAAGCATTTTATCCATTCCTTTGCAAGTTCTTGTTGTTTTTTGTGGTTGTCTTGCCTTTTTAAACTGAGGAATAGCGACAAAATGGTATGTGAATACAGCAATGATAATTCTGATTAGTCTGTTATCATCCGTGATCAGGAGTGGTTTAGAGGAGTGAAACATGTGGACTATCCCTCCCTAACTGATATATAGAAACAGACAGCACCACATGCAGTTCTTAATTAGCACACTTAGTAATGAGGGACTAGCCACAATGTGTGTCTACTTCACTAAGTTTATTATAGTTTTATTAACACAAGGCATCAGTGAGCTCATCAATGGGACACTATGGGCTTCGTAGTATTACAGAACACACAGACCACTGACTGATCTAGGTGGTTATGCTTTCCTGTTCAGTCATGCACTTTGAAGCTAAAACTAAATAAAACACACCACAACCACAGCTAGGGAGTGTATTCTGCATCCTGGTTTAGTTTTTGCAATAGATCAGCACTCGCATGCAGCACTGTGGGTCGAACAAAGCACAGTAGTATGTGGCCGAGTCGTTCAGCTTCGTACTGGCAATTGCTAAAGTTATCACCTTGTCCCTGGTTTTTAACTGTGTGGAAAAACGTCTGTCCAGGTTAATAGCGCGGTGTTCAGAATCGTCCTCCTCCCTCTGAGTTAAATAGAGAGGGGGCTTCTCTTGGGCATGTTTATACCAAGCAAGAGCATAGTAGGTGAAACTTGTAGTGTATTTACAAGTAAGCTGAACAGTTTCTCCCTCACGAACTGTACTTGAACGATCATCTTGTGAAACTGTATTTCCAGAGACAAGATCTGAAATAAATAAGTAAACAAATAAATTAAACATCATGCTTTATTAATGATGAGACTGTATTTGACTGGACCATTATTATTATTATTATTATTATTATTATTATTATTATTATTATTATTAGTAGTAGTAGTAGTAGTAGTAGTATTAATAGGTAAGTTAAATAATAGAACAGAAATTACCAGTGGCAAGGACTAGCATTGCAAATTGAATGATCATTGTTTGCAGTCTTGCAGAAGAATCTACTCAGAAAAACAGATATTCCTCTGTATCCCCTTTATATGAACATGAGGAAGTAATCTGCTCTGTCTATAATCTTCCTTCTCATGTGGGTGTGGGGTTCATCTGTGAAATATTATGAATGTTAATTTCACATTGTGTGATGATAAAAAAAAGATGATGACGAAAACGATGCATCACACCCTCACTTCCTTTTGGTTTCCTGCCAAGGCAGAAAATGTCTTTGAAAAAATAACCAGTGCTATGATTGTATTCTCTTTACTCAGTGACATGGCTAATATCATGCAAATTTGTAGAACTAAAGGCAAATATAAACTAGGTATAAAAATAATCATTAATAACTAAGCAAGTATGGCAATTTTAAAGTATGTGAAGTGTTTTTTTTATTTTTATTTTTTTTGTGTGTGTTTATTTTTGCCACCTGGCTCTGGACTGCATTTATAGTCCATTGTCTGACCATTTGCCAATCTGTCGCATCCTTATTTCCAGAAGGTACAGTATTGCTTAATGACTTGTCTATTTGTTGTATCTTTGGTTTTACACTGAGACACAGTGACATCTAGTGGTGTTTTTAGCCTTGCACATAGCACATGTTCTATTCGACTCACAGGAAAACTGCAGCATTCACCAAACAACATCTGGTGCAGTTTGTATTCTTCAGTTGAAAAGACCAGTCTTTCCCATTTGCATTAATTCCTGCCAAGTAGTTTCCCTGAAATCACTCCAAAGCTCCTTATTGTTTTTCCGATACTATTTGTGCAGCTTTGGATGACAATGAAATCCCAGATTGAAGTTTGAATGAAGGCACATCGTCACTTGACTGCATGATATAAGGAGCTTGCACGCTCACACTTGAGTGCATGATATAAGGAGCTTGCACGCTCACACTTGAGTGCATGATATAAGGAGCTTGCATGCTCACACTTGAGTGCATGATATAAGGAGCTTGCACACTCACACTTGAGTGCATGATATGCGCTCACAGGGAGCTTGCGCTCACACTTGAGTGCATGATATAAGGAGCTTGCACGCTCACACTTGAGTGCATGTTATAAGGAGCTTGCACGCTCACACTTGAGTGCATGATATAAGGAGCTGCACGCGCACACTTGAGTGCATGATATAAGGAGCTTGCATGCTCACACTTGAGTGCATGATATAGGATCTTGCTGCTCACACTTCAGTGCATGATATAAGGAGCTGCACGCTCACACTTGAGTGCATGATATAAGGAGCTTGCACGCTCACACTTGAGTGCATGATATAAGGAGCTTGCACGCTCACACTTGAGTGCATGATATAAGGATCTTGCACGCTCACACTTGAGTGCATGATATAAGGAGCTTGCACGCTCACACTTGAGTGCATGATATAAGGATCTTGCACGCTCACACTTGAGTGCATGATATAAGGAGCTTGCACGCCACACTTTCACTTCAGTGCATGATATAAGGAGCTTGCACTCTCACACTTGAGTGCATGATATAAGGATCTTGCACGCTCACACTTGAGTGCATGATATAAGGAGCTTGCACGCCACACTTGAGTGCATGATATAAGGACTTTGCATGCTCACACTTGAGTGCATGATATAAGGAGCTTGCATGCTCACACTTGAGTGCATGATGGGAGCTTGCATGCTCACACTTGAGTGCATGATATAAGGAGCTTGCATGCTCACACTTGAGTGCATGATATAAGGAGCTTGCACGCTCACACTTTAGTGCATGATATAAGGAGCTGCACGCTCACACTTGAGTGCATGATATAAGGAGCTTGCACTCTCACACTTGAGTGCATGATATAAGGAGCTTGCACGCTCACACTTGAGTGCATGATATAAGGAGCTGCACGCTCACACTTGAGTGCATGATATAAGGAGCTTGCATGCTCACACTTGAGTGCATGATATAAGGATCTTGCACGCTCACACTTGAGTGCATGATATAAGGAGCTTGCATGCTCACACTTGAGTGCATGATATAAGGATCTTGCATGCTCACACTTGAGTGTGTGATATAAGGAGCTTGCACTCCACAATTTCAGTGCATGATATAAGGAGCTTGCACACTTGAGTGTGTGATATATTGCATCTCTCACACTTGAGTGCATGATATAAGGAGCTGCACGCTCACACTTGAGTGCATGATATAAGGAGCTTGCACGCTCACACTTGAGTGCATGATATAAGGAGCTTGCGCTCACACTTGAGTGCATGATATAAGGAGCTTGCACGCTCACACTTGAGTGCATGATATAAGGAGCTTGCATGCTCACACTTGAGTGCATGATATAAGGAGCTTGCACGCTCACACTTGAGTGCATGATATAAGGAGCTTGCATGCTCACACTTGAGTGTGTGATATAAGGATCTTGCACACTCACACTTCAGTGCATGATATAAGGAGCTTGAGTGCATGATATAAGGAGCTTGCTCACACTTGAGTGCATGATATAAGGAGCTTGCACGCTCACTTGAGTGCATGATATGCATGATATATGAGCATGCACTTGCATGCTCACACTTGAGTGCATGATATAAGGAGCTTTGCTTACACTTTAGTGCATAATGAGCTTGCGCTCACACTTGAGTGCATGATATAAGGAGCTTGCACTCTCACACTTGAGTGCATGATATAAGGATGCGCTCACACACTTGAGTGCATGATATATGGAGCACGCTCACACTTGGCTTGTTGTTTTTTTAAATGATTGTTTGGTGTATCTGAAATCGACCCTTGTGTAATAATGTATTTTAAATGATTCTGGTATTTGAGGATATACAGTACACCACTTTGTAATGTTTCAAAAGTAATACTAATACCAGCAATGCATTGCTTTCCAGGACCAGCTTTCTCCATGTTGGTAATATTAAATTTTTAGCTAGCATCATCATTGGGCCAGTTTACTCGTGTGCTTTTTATTCTCGTGAAGCGGCCATGCCTCTGCTCGTTGGGAAGAAAAGCTCATGAAAAGGCCCCAAAAAACAGTCACAGTATTTTAATGGGAAAGTCTAATTTACGTGTTGAAATCAGCACCCACTTACACATGGAAACACGAGTTTCTCATGAAAATGTTAATTAGCTTGTTCAAGTGCCTTACTTAAAGCCACTATAAAAGTCACATGAGAATACATAAGTTACCATGGTCCAAGGATGGCAGCAGGTATGTTAATTTTCATTAAGTTTGTTGTATTTTCATTATTATTATTATTATTATTATTATTATTATTATTATTATTATTATTATTTCTTAGCAGACATCCTTATCCAGGGCGACAACTGTTACAAAATATCACTTTATAAAATATCACAATACAGATAAACAACAACGTGAACATGGTTACCTTTAAGAGTAAAATCAAGTAGAAGATACAGAAATATAGTTTTAATTGAGAGCAGTAGTAGAATACAGCAAAGTGTGGAGCAGGTGTGAGTACAAGGTGATGCAAGAACTGATACAATTGGGTGATACATAAAGTCCAGTATAGTCGATGGTTGTGAGGTTTACAGATGCTGCCTGATCAGGTGTGTCTTGAGGAGGCGCCAGTAGGTGGTCATTTCCACCACTGGGGGGGCAAGGATGGAGAATTAGCTGGCTCTGGAAGCGGGGGAGCAGAGGGGGTGGGGTACAGCTAATCTGCCAGTTACGGAGGAGCGGAAGGGGCGAGAGGGGGTGTAGGAAGAAATAATAGGCGATAGGCGAGCCAGTGGAGGGAGCAGGGCAGTGGAGTAGCCTGGGAGAAATGAGGATGGGAAAAGACAAGGCGAGCTGAGCTATGGATGAGCTAGAGCAGATGGATAGCAGAAGCAGGGAGGCCGGCCAGGAGAAAGTTACAGTAGTAAAGGTGGGACAGTACCAGGGCCTGAACTATTAGCTGTGTGAAGTAGTTTGTGAGGAAGGGGTGAATTCTGCGTATGTTACTGAGGAAGAAGCGACAGGAGCGTGCCAGAGAACAGATGTGCGTAGGAGAGGGAGGGGTCGAAGGGTGGTGGATTCACGTGAAGCGGCCATGCCTGTGCACATTGGGAAGAAAAGCTCATGAAAAGGCCCCAAAAAAGTCACAGTATTTTAATGGGAAAGTCTAATTTATGTGTTGAAATCAGCTCCCACTTACTCATGGAAACACGAGTTTCTCATGAAAATGTTAATTAGCTTGTTCAAGTGCCTTACTTAAAGCCACTATAAAAGTCACATGAGAATACATAAGTTACCATGGTCCAAGGATGGCAGAAGGTACGTTAATTTTTGGCGAGTACATGAGTTTTGAATTGGATGCAAGCGGCGATAGGGAGCCAGTGGAGGGAGCAGAGCAGCGGAGTAGAAGAGATGGGCTGTGAGTAGGAGAGGGAGGGGTCGAAGGGTGGTAGATTCAAGAGGTATAGAGACAGAGAGATCAGTGGTGGGGGAGGAAGACGGGGGAAGAACATGAGATATGATTTGGAGAGGCTGAGTTTAAGATAATGCGAGTGCATCCAAGAGGAGATGGTTGAGAGGCAGGTAGAGATATGGGAGGAAATGTTGAGTCACAGGGGGAAAAGAGAGGAAGATCTGGGCATCCTCAACATAGAAGTGATAGGAGAGGCCATGGCAGGAGATGAGGGGACCCAGGGACCGGTGTAGAGAAAAAACAGGAGGTTTCCCAGGACTGAGCCTTGGGGGACACCTGTCGGAAAAGAGCAAGAGGCAGAGGGTGAGCCATGCCAGGACACCCAGTATGTGTGATCGAAGAGGTAGGAGGAGAACCAGGCAAGAGCAGTACCAGAGAGCCCCACGCCAGTGAGGGGAGGACAGGAGAATAGAGAGGTCTGTGCCAAAGGCTTGGAGGGGTAGAGCAGAGAATATTTTGACAGGAGAGCAGAGAGCTGGTGATGTACCAGTCGCTGGAGGGATTTTTTAGATGGGGTGATGAGAGAGGTGTTGAGAACAGAGGAAATGAAAGGGAGTAGAGCAGGGGCAGCAGCCTGGAAAAGGTGAGTGGGGAGAGGGTCCACAGCACACAGGATGGGTTTATGGCCCTGGAGCAGGGAGCAAAGATCAGAGTCCAAGAGGGGTGAGAAGGAGGAGAAGAAGGCTAGATTAGTAGGGGTTGCAGAGAGTGATGAGGAGTGAGTGAGCAGAGGACAGTGGGTGAGGGGGGAAGGATGCGAGGTATTGAAGTGTTTGCGGATGTCTGTGAGTTTGGAGACAGACAGAAGACGAAGGGGAAGAAATCCAGCAAAGTGGTTGGCGTTGGAGATGTAGATGTTGAAGTCACCTAATGGAACAACAGGGGTGGAGGGAGAAGGGAGGAGAGGAGGAAGTCAAGCTCATCAAGAAAGTGAGAAAGGGGTCCAGGAGGACAGTAGAGAACAATGAGGAGGAGGAGGTGACAAGGGGAGGTGATTTCAACAGCATGAAACTCAACAGAGAGGGAGAGAGGAATGAGCAGGAGGGAACCAAAAAGAGTAGGGAGGGAGAGAGCAGACACAGAAATGACAGGCTTCATTATTCTCAGGACAGTTTCCCTGCAGAAGACTTGTCTGTAGTGAATGAGATTGCATACAGTTAAATACATTCATTTCACATAATGTGATTATTTTTGTCATCAGCAGAATTTACCGTCTAGATCATTTTAACCAGATTATGTGTGAGCAAATGAACCTTTTCAGGAACAAATTGCACTAAAAAGCGACATTACTGTCTTAGTATTGAGCAAAGTGCATTGAAGGAACACTACTGTTAGTATTTGTGGCAGTGAGGCAGGGTGAAAGCACTGCCAAGGCACGTGTGTGTGTAGGAATATTGGGTGGCAGGGAGGGTTAAAAATCCTCCTGTAATAACACATGGGGATGTGGCTGGATAGACAAATTAGGTGTTGGAGTTAATGTCGGTGTTGGTGGATGTTTGTGTTGCTGTGTGTGTCCTGTGTGTTTATGTTCATTAGTGTTTTTGTATAGACCTTTTATTTTGGCCCTTGTGCCTTTTTATTTTGTTAATGTGTTTTGTTCGTGTCTGTTCTGTTTATTGTTTTGTTTCTTTGCATTAATTAAAGTGTGCATTAGCGCACTTTAAAACTGCAACTTCTGTGTCTGTCTCCCTTCCTGGTCAAACAGCTTGCCAGTGACACTGTCCTGTCTTAGTATTCCACAGAGCAAAGAGTATTGAAGGGTTAATACTGTCTTAGTATTCTACAGAGCAAATCACATTGAAGGGTTACTGCTGTCTTAATATTTCACAGAGCAAATTGTGGGAGCTATGATGATTCAGTATTGCACTGGAGATAATACCAAATACAATAATTTCTGTTCTTCAATAATGAACCCCGTTTTTAAAAGGATCTTCCATGTATCTTAGTAATGCAGTGATCTTCTTAAAAGCTGGGTTGGCCTGACTGGAACTGTTATAAACTGCTAGCTGACAGGACTGTTTCTTTAGAGGGGTTTGCATCAGGATTATCTACTATTACTTTTGTGTCTCCCAGGACTCTGTTCTTGGTCCCATATTGTTTTCTTCATATATGCTACCACTGTCTGAGATCATTCTTAAACACAGTGTACACTGATGAAATTAGATCTTTTCTTACCTTGAGAAGTTAATTCATGCTTTTGTTTCGTCTGGACTTGACGAGTGCAATGCTTTATTTGCTGGGCTTCCGGCTCATGCCGTATCACACTTGCAACATGTTCACAATGGAGCTACTAGGGTTATTTCTAGAACAAAGAAAAGGCTTCTATAACTGGTGTGTTGCTGTCGCTGCACCGGCTTCCATTGCGTTTTATAATTCATGTAAAAATCGTACTATTGACATATAAAGCACTAAATGGCTTGGCACCAGATTGCTTAAGAGAGATTCTGTCCCATATAAACCTCTGTGAACTTACAAGCATTTTTATTCGGTCGAATTGTTACCGTCCTTATCACACTATAGTTTATTAAAACATGTGATATGCGTTTTTTTTTTTTTTTTTTTTTTTTTTTTTTGCTATTCGTTGCATTTGTAAAATTGACACTTGCTTTTAAAGGGAGATGCAGCATTTTTGTGCCTATGAGCCTTAAAACACTTGTCAGAATTTTTTTTTGTGTGTGTGTGTGTGTGTGTGTGTGTGTGTGTGTGTGTGTGGTGTTGTTGTTGCATTTGTAATCATGTTAGTCGCAGTCTGGAGCCCTGCATCATCATTTCTCATCTCTTTGCGATTCAGTGGTACAAACAGATTGACTGTATATATTTAAGATGATTTTCTTGTTTATTATGTTTTCTTTTGTGTTGTTTGTTTTAGGTGTGTATCCCTTTAAAAAATAACATCCTGTTTCTTAATTAGTTGATGCGCGCACTTTTTGAAAACAGGATATATTTTCCTCGGTAAGGGGCCGCTGAGAGGAAACAAGTGAAGAAACAGGAGTAGCACGTACGAGAGAGGGTACACAGGGTGTGAATTAATTGTTTTTCTTGATTTATAGTTATTGAATGTTTGAAATGCATTTGTTACTCGGGTTCTTAGAAAAAGAAAAACACCAATCGATGGAATAAAATGGTTAAATAATACTTTAGTGTGTGGGGTTTGCCTACAGACTATGATTGGTATGTATAAGTGACAAGATGAGTAATTAGTTTAAGACTGCGAGTTTGGATTCACTAATTGTAGGTGATATTGGCTTGGCGGAGTCACAGGTTATCACCAAGGTGAACAACACAAGGAGACAGCGCTTACACCCTCACTTGACAGGAAGTGTCCAATGTGATGTGACCAGCTAACCAGGAACTTTCTCTTGCCACCTTTTTTACTAAATCCCATAAAACAAGAGTTTACAACTACAAGTGTTCTTTCACAGTGACTGCAGTGTTGTTTTGTTGTTCCACTGCTCCTGGTCTTCACAGTGACTGCAGCGTTGTATTGTTGGTGTTCCTCTGCTCCTGGTCTTCACAGTGACTGCAGCGTTGTATTGTTGGTGTTCCACTGCTCCTGGTCTTCACAGTGACTGCAGCGTTGTATTGTTGGTGTTCCACTGCTCCTGGTCTTCACAGTGACTGCAGCGTTGTATTGTTGGTGTTCCACTGCTCCTGGTCTTCACAGTGACTGCAGCGTTGTATTGTTGGTGTTCCTCTGCTCCTGGTTTTCACAGTGACTGCAGCGTTGTATTGTTGGTGTTCCACTGCTCCTGGTCTTCACAGTGACTGCAGCGTTGTATTGTTGGTGTTCCACTGCTCCTGGTCTTCACAGTGACTGCAGCGTTGTATTGTTGGTGTTCCTCTGCTCCTGGTCTTCACAGTGACTGCAGCGTTGTATTGTTGGTGTTCCACTGCTCCTGGTCTTCACAGTGACTGCAGCGTTGTATTGTTGGTGTTCCTCTGCTCCTGGTTTTCACAGTGACTGCAGTGTTGTATTGTTGGTGTACTGTAGACTTCTTTCTGTTTTAACCGATTTGAGATACTGTGGTATGAAAGGCGCTATATAAAGCCCTAGGTCCCTCTGACAATGTACTTCTGTGGAGCAAAGGGATAAAAGATGTTGTGTAATTGACATTTTCTTTTCACCAAAGGCCTGTTTTTTTTTTCTTCTCCTCAGTGTTCAACACTAAGACTAATGGATTGTTCTTATTTTCCCATTTTACTGCAGTATTTATTATTATTATTATTATTATTATTATTATTTATTTCTTAGCAGAGGCCCTTATCCAGGGCGACTTACAATTGTTACAAGATATCACATTATTTTTACATACAATTACCCATTTATACAGTTGGGTTTTTACTGGAGCAATCTAGGTAAAGTACCTTGCTCAAGGGTACAGCAGCAGTATCCCCCCTCCTGGGATTGAACCCACGACCCTCTGGTCAAGAGTCCAGAGCCCTAACCACTACTCCACACTGCTGCCTGTTTAGCTTTAATTTGCTTTATAACACTGAACATTATTATTATTATTATTATTATTATTATTTATTTCTTAGCAGATGCCCTTATCCAGGGCGACTTACAATCGTAAGCAAATACATTTCAAGTGTTACAATACAAGTAATACAATAAGAGCAAGAATACAATAACTTTTGTTCAAGCAAAGTACAAGTGTGACAAACCACAATTCAATAATACAGCAGATAATAGTGATAGTTACATCAGGATATGATTAAATAGTGATAGTTACATCAGGATGTGATTAAATACAAAGTACTACAGGTTAAACACTTGGCAGATTACAGTATTCTGAAGTACAGGATTAAATGCAGTAAAATAGGGGGCAAATAAGAGCAAAATAAAGCACATTTACATGAAGGGTGATAGTGTCCCAGGATACAAACAGAGGAGTTCTACAGGTGCTGTTTGAAGAGGTGAGTCTTAAGGAGGCGCCGAATGTGGTCAGGGACTGGGCAGTCCTGACATCTGTAGGAAGGTCATTCCACCACTGCGGAGCAAGGGGTGGAGAAGGAGCGGCTCTGGAGGCAGGGGAGCGTGGCGGAGGTAGAGCTAGTCTTCTAGTGCAGGCGGAGCGGAGAGGTCGAGTGGGGGTGTAGGGAGAGATGAGGGTCTGGAGGTAGCTGGGTGCAGTCTGGTCAAGGCATCTGTAGGCTAGTACAAGAGTCTTGAACTGGATGCGAGCGGTGATCGGGAGCCAGTGGAGAGCGGAGTAGTGGAGTAGCGTGGGCTGGCGAGGCAGAGAGAACACCAGGCGGGCAGCAGAGTTCTGGGTGAGCTGGAGCGGACGGGTGGCGGACGCAGGAGGCCAGCCAGGAGGGAGTTGCAGTAGTCTAGGCGGGAGAGTACCAGGGCCTGGACCAGGAGCTGGGTAGCATAGTTGGTGAGGAAGGGTCGGATTCTTCGGATGTTGCTCAGGAAGAATCGGCAAGTGCGTGCCAGAGTGGAGATGTGCTGGGAATAAGAGAGGCAGGGGGTCCAGGGTGACTCAAGGTTCTTATGGAGGAAGATGGAGAGAGTGTGGTAGATTCCAGAGGAACAGAGATAGAGAGATCAGAGGAGGGGAGGAGGAGGGAAAGAAAAGGAGGTCAGATTAGAGAGGTTGAGTTTGAGGTGATGAGTGCATCCAGGAGGAAATAGCAGACAGACAGGTAGAGATACGGGAGGAGATGGTGGAGTCAGAGGTGGGGAAGGAGAGGAAAATCTGAGCATCATCAGCATAGAAATGGTATGAGAAACCATAGGATGCGATGAGGGGGCCCAGGGAGCTGGGGTAGAGAGAGAACAGGAGAGGACCCAAGACTGACCCTTGGGGACTCCAGTTAAGAGAGGGTGAGGTGTGGAGGTTGCTCCACGCCAGGTTACCTGGTAAGTGCGGTTGGAGAGGTAGGAGGAGAACCAGGCTAGAGTAGTGCCAGAGATCCCCAGATATTTAATAGCACTATTTTCCAGGGGGAGGCGTATACAATTGAATTGCCAAGCTACCACTAGGTTGAGGGACCTTACACATTAATCTAATATTTCAGCAGTTGTTGTTAAGGTGATGTGCCTTGGAGCTCACTTCAACACTTTGGAGCCCAAGAACTCTGGGTCTGTCCTCTTTCATTCTTGTCAGCACCATCACAGGAGATGGGCAGGGACATTACAGATCAGGATCAGGTTTGGACCCAATTAAAAGACCGGATGCTGCTTTGACTAAAAACACTTTGTGATATTCTTAAAAATAGTGCCGTCATATCTGACAGAGGTTGAAAATGTTAAACAAATAAGAATCCAGTTCCTGCAGCCAGAGAGAGTCAACTTCACATAAAACATCTCAGGAAAACAAAAAGCGAGGACAAAATCACCAAGAGTAAGATTTTTTTGCAGCTGATTATCCCAAGATTTAAGGGTGACAGAGAGGTCTCTGCAGTCTACAACCCTATGATCTGATGTAGAAATAAGAATTGAAATCAAGTTAATATCTTTACCTTCGATTATATTGCATGTAATTTGAGGAGAGAGAGAGAGAGTGTAAGTGAACCATTGAAGCGGAGGAGGAGGCAGAACGAGAAGCAGTCGCGAGCGGGAAGACTGGCAGGGGGGGGGCGGGGTGGCGAAAGAGGCGGAAATGACAGGCTGCTGGGGGCGGGGCGGTGAAAGAGACGGAAGTGACAGGTTGCTGAAGTGGCTGATGGGGGCGGGGCGGTGAAAGAGACAGAAGTGACAGGCTGAAGTGGCTGATGGGGGCGGGGCGGTGAAAGAGGCGGAAGTGACAGGCTGCTGAAGTGGCTGATGGGGCGGGCGGTAAAAGAGGCGGAAGTGACAGGCTGCTGAAGTGACTGATGGGGGCCGGGCAGTGAAAGAGGCGGAAGTGACAGGCTGCTGAAGTGGCTGATGGGGGCGGGGCGGTGAAAGAGGTGGAAGTGACAGGCTGCTGAAGTGGCTGATGGGGGCGGGGCGGTGAAAGAGGCGGAAGTGACAGGCTGCTGAAGTGGCTGATGGGGGGGGGGGCTGTTTCCAGACGAGTAATCCTGTTATCAAATATATCCAGGCAGTCAGAAACTGAAGAAATGGCAGCGTTGAGAGGATGAATGAGTTGCTTGATGTCACTGGAGATTTAGAGACGAGGATCGGGGAAAGAACCTGGAGAAGCCACAGGATCGGGTGAAACGGCAGACTGAGGGCTAGAGAAGGAGCAGGATGGGGAGCATGTGAAGCTACTGTATCTTTTCAGAGACAGATAATAAGGGTATAACCCAGGTTTTAAATAGTTAGACTGATTGATAGTTTCGGTTACAATAAAGTCACTCTACCTTGCCAGAACTGCAGCTCTAACCTTCCCAGTGTGGTAAACTAACAGAAAGCACTGATCTCTCATCGAGGCTCTATTGCTTTTAAAAATGGTTAAAATGATGGCATTCCCCTGGTGTAAATATTTTGTTGTATATTTAAAAGAGGGACATATGATCCAAAGCTTTGTTCCTTAAGTATGATCTGATTAGATCTGGGGAAAAAAACAGAAGTGAGATTAATTTCTGAGTAAAGGGGGTACTTTGTATTGTGGCATCAGGAGGATAGAGTTCATATTGTGAAGAAGAATTATGGAAGTCCAAGCTTATGATTTTGTGTGTGTGTAACTTTGATCCCTGTGCATCCCTTTATATATCAGTTAGTGTACAGCACAAGCAACAGCTTTGGCTTCATTCCATTACACGTTGTCGGTTTCTGTGGTTTAATCTCCCAAGTATAAAGGTCGGAAACCAACAATGCTTTTACAAAGAAACATCTGTTGATCTTCATCTAGTAATTCTCCTTTCAGTTTTGTTTTATTCTAATGCAGTTTTTGCACAAGCTGTGTAGGATTTCCAGCATTGTGACTAAAAGCACAGTAATAAATGGTGGCGTCTTTCAACTGAGAGTCTTCAACTTTGAAAGTTGTCAATTTTTCCCCTGCTTTTACTTCCATTGAAAAACGGGATTCAAGGCCATCAGCTCTGAATTCTGTATTGTCTTGCCACCTCTCTATTAAAACCTGAGGTCCTGTTTCTCCATCATGTCTGTACCAGCAGAGGTGGTAGCTGCTAAGACTTGTTGTATAACTGCATGTAAAAAGAGCAGTTTGTCCTTCTTCAACTGTTATTAAGGGAACAGCCTGTGTGACTACATTTCCAGAAACAAGATCTGAAATAATAATAATAATAATAATAATAATAATAATAATAATAATAATAATAATATGCTGTTAATTTTAGAATAATAAAAGATTATAATTACCAAGTGCTGTAATTAGCAATACACACTGAAGGATCATTCCTTGCAGTCTTCTACCAGAATCATCTTGCAGAGAAGGGACAGACATTACTCCCCTGTACAGTTTTCAAGTGGAGTACCAGACTGTGCTTCATGAGTTGTGTGTTGATATAGGTGGAGTGTTCCTGTGACACACTGCAGATATTCATTTCGTATCATGTGATAACAAAACAAGAATCAGGTGTTTAGGACCCGCCTCCTTCCCCACACTTCAAGCTTGTTTTCAGACCAGGGCATTTTACACTTCGTAGTGGAAAGTTGATACATTTATAAACAGTGTAAACACATGTATATGTAATGGCTATTGAGCTACTGTTTTAAAAGGTAAATGACACTGAACTTGATCACATGGCAATAACTAACACAATGATCATTGTCAAATCATCAGGTGCATTTGTTTCTGAAAGTGCTACCAATAAAGATAGTAGCTGGAATAACGTGTCGTGAATTTACAAGTAACAGGAACACTTCCTCTTTCTTGAACTGCTCTTTCAGAATCTTCCACTGTTAGTGTATTTCTAAGAGCAGTCTTAAATAAATAACATATATGCTTCAATACATATACTTTAAATCTATCTGCTTCCATTTCACAATTTTATTATTGTTATTACAAACCCCTTTTTTAAAGCTGAAGCTTATCTATTGCAAGAAATGAAATGAAGCACACAGGTAACATTTCTTGCAGCCTTTTTTGAGAATGATCTTCAGACTACAGACACCATTATTGAAGTAGTTTCTGTGCAGATGACTTGACTGCTGTTAATGAACTTTATATCCATACAGAAGGTAAGCATGGGTGAAACAGAGACATCATGTGGTTACTATTGTAATTAGTAGAACTTATCTTCAATATCCAGTGCTGTTTCATGTTTCCCTTCAATATCCAGTGCTGTTTCATGTTTCCCTTCAATATCCAGTGCTGTTTCATGTTTCCCTTCAATATCCAGTGCTGTTTCATGTTTCCCTTCAATATCCAGTGCTGTTTCATGTTGTCTTCAATATCCAGTGCTGTTTCATGTTGTCTTCAATATCCAGCTTCATATTTTCCTGGTCTAATGCTACTGTTGAGACTTACATATTTCAGATCACGACCGATTACTGTTACATAACAACATAAGAACATAAGAAAGTTTACAAACGAGAGGAGGCCATTCGGCCCATCTTGCTTGTTTGATTGTTAGTTGATCCCAGAATTTGCTTATTGATCCCAGAATCTCATCAAGCAGCTTCTTGAAGGATCCCAGGGTGTCAGCTTCAACAACATTGCTGGAGAGTTGGTTCCAGATTCCCACGATTCTCTGTGTAAAAAAGTGTCTCCTATTTTCTGTTCTGAAATCCCCTTTATCTAATCTCGACTTGTGACCCCTGGTCCTTGTTTCTTTTTTCAGGTTAGAATCACAAGATTAAAAACATACTAGATTCTCAGATTACATCCACAGAAATAATAAAATCCCAGGGGAAGATAGTTATGAGGATTTTTTTTACGTCTCATAAGGATATATTTACCCCATTTCTTCTAGATGTTGTCAGCTATGCCTTTTTAAATTAGGAACATCATAAATCTATGCTAGCATATATGTCTTATTCTAAAACAGGATAATGGCCCTTCATAGTGTAGCAGCTATCATCCTCGCTTCTCCAAACTGATTGCAACATTCTATAAAAAATTGTAGCTGCCAGACATCAAAAGCTTATCGTTAACATTAATCATCGTGACCAGAAGGGCTTCATGAAAGGTAGATTTTCATCAGATCACGTTAGACAATTAATGACCTTACAAATACTGATGGTAACATAGAAACAATTGTGGGATATGAAGTGGAGGCACACTGGCCATGCTTCCACTATCCATTCTCTTATTTTACACACTGGCCATGCTTCCACTATCCATTCTCTTGTTTTACACATAGTAATGTACTTTTCAGTAAATGTATATGGGGATATAAGAAAGCAAGGCTTAAAATCAGTAAACTGTATGACAGTCATAATAGAGGAGGTATGAATATTGTCGATTCATACAGGTATTATTTAGCTTATTAAGTTAGGCCTCTTAGAGATTTGTTTGTAAAATCAAGCAATCCAGGAACTTGGGTTACATTGCTGAAAGAATTGCTGCCCCCTATAGTTTAAAAGACGTATTGTTACATTGCCCTCCACCCGCTCTAAAGAAAAACTTTATTTTTAGATTTGCACACATTTTCAGAAGATCAGCCCTTCTTTTAAAGTATCAAAGTTATACAAAATGATTTAAACATAATTAGTGTAAAGTCAAAATGGGAGAGAAAGTTAGGAACTCTAGTAATTGCATCATCCTGGAATAATGTTAATTAGAAAAATGATAATAATAATAATAAACACAGCAATAACAATAGGCTTCCCCAGGCTGGGAAGCCTATTGTTATTGCTGTGTTTATTATTAGGCTTCCAAGCCAAAGGCTGTGGAATCCTATTGTTATTGCTGTGTTTATTAGGCTTCCAAGCAAAACGCTGGGAAGCCTATTGTTATTGTTGTGTTTATTATTAGGCTTCCAAGCCGTAGGCCTATTGTTTTTGTTAGGATTTTCAATAAACCACTTCACCGTCTTTTAAAAATAATAAAATAAGAGGGTTTATTATTATTATTATTATTATTATTATTATTATTATTATTATTTTTATTTTTTTTCTGCCAAAACATGCTCAAAAACTCACGAAATTCGGTACACTGGTAGATGCCTATGGATGATAGTCGGTGATATTCAGCAAATTTGCGCAAGTCACATGGTTCGGCAGCCATATTGGATTTTGCGGAATTTGTTAAAATGCCTATGTATCGGAAACCGCTTACTGCAGAGTTCTGAAAATTGCTATTCATGTTGAGGGATAGTCCATGATTAACTGTTGTTAATATGAAGCTGATTTGTTCTGTGGTTTGGCAACCACATTGATGAATGACATAAAATTAACATAAAAATATAAAATCATCAAAATTCAAACATCTACTTCTGTGAAGCCGCTTATCCGATTGAAACAAAAATTGGAATAAAACATTTCAGTATGGTCATCTGTTACGCTTGTTCAAGAGAAGTTGCTACTGTGAAAATCATGGCGTCCACGCTGCATGACATCATCAACATACGCAACTGGCTATAAAACTGCCTATAACTTCTTATCGGCTGCACCAAAAAGCATGAAATTTGGCACAGATGTAGAGGACTATGGGATGTTGTGTCGTGGTCAATATGGCAGCCTTTGGTCACATGGTGTGGCAGCCATGTTGGATATAATGACAATTTTGGGAAATTTTCAAATGTCTTTTTCTCATGAACGCTAAATAGTAAAGTTGTGAAAAATTTTGTACATAGTACGCTCATGTCCACGATTGATTTTTCTTAAGGAAAAATTGATCGGTCACATGGTGTGGAAGCTATGTTGGATTTTGCGTAAAACGCTTAAAAAACATCTCCTCATGAACCCTTTGGCCAATTGATGTGAATCTTGGGTATACGTTATCTTTGTAGTGTCCTCTAAAAAAGTTAATCAGGAAAGGTTCCTACATGAACAAACATGACTGCCATGAGCCAATCAATATGGGTGACATGCCAGTTTCACCAATTTTTTACCCTGAAATGACACATTCCCACCACTAGGGGCAGCTGTTAACATGGAAACGTGAGTACAGTCTTGGAAAAAATATTTTTCAAAGCAGCCATTTTCCCTGGTGTCTAGCCGATCAGTGGTGTAACTTAAAGCACAGTAATTACAGTGGAAAGGATTATGTTAATTTAGACGTACACACAGTACATTATACAAAGATACATACTGTAAACTAAGAAAACATTTTTTTTTAAAAACTGAATCAATCGTGGACATGAGCGCACTATGTACAAAATTTCACACCTGTGCTATTTACCGACCACAGTTCAGTCGTACAAATAATTATATAACGATTTTTAAGCAAACTATACTGTGTATAATTATTTAATCGCTGTTTAGCAGCTCAACGTGAACCGCAGATGAAAACATACACATTTCACGTCCACATTTTCCACCTGTACGCTTGAGCGATTTCAATTGACTGACTTTTATAATTCATAATATTGGTCAATATATGGCAGATGTCAGTTACGTTCTACCGTTTATTGTAATTATATTAAGTTGTATTTATAGGGCTGTGTTTAGACATAAATCAGGTCCGATTCAGTTGCAATTCAACAGTACCCACTGGAAAAAAAGCGCTGTGGAAGCTACAGGATCTACTCGGAGGTAGGCTGACAGACTATTCTTATTAATATATAAATTATGTTTAATACGATATTCGTTTGGTTATGCGTGTGTGTTAAAGTGTTTCTAGTATAGACCTACCTCCACAATGTGTTGACAAGTCAATGGGAAAATTAAAAGTCTCGAAATAAAAGTTATACGCAGTTTGTAAAACATATGAACAAACTCGAAAAATTGCCAGTCTTGCAATTTTTCACCCTGAAATGACACATTCGCACCACTGGGGACAGATGTTAACATGGAAAAGTATGCAAGGTTTGGAAAAAAATATAGCAAAGTATAGCAAGGTATAGAAAAAAGTATGTTTGTAATTTATTAGATGTGACTTTTGTTGTTTTACAAAACTGGTGTGTTTTATATGAGCACTATAGGTAATGCAAGTAGTGTAATGTGTAATGCATACATAGTTTTATATAGTATGGTTAAGTTCTGCTAAAGGTCAAATTTAAAGCTGGCTGTAAAATTTCCCATAATTTCTTATTGACTGCAGATGGTTGTTATATAACATGCAGAGTTCTGATTGAAGCCAAAATGAGCATACATGATCTAAGTATGATTATCTTTTACAGTTGTTCAAGGGAAGTTGCTACAGTACAAAACATGGCTGCTGTGGGCCAATGAGATTTCACCATTGATCATCTAACCAGTGATTCCAATATTTTGGCCAAAATTGACACAGTCAGCTGTGTCCAGAATGATTTGTGATAACGTTTCATCTATAACAACCAATGCGCTTAAATTTCACACTAACTGCTTGGAAGCCGTAAAGTTGCTCGCAACTCTAGTTATTATTATTTGTCTTCCCAAACATCATCGCAGAGTTATGAAAACGCATACGTAAGTAGATGCCTATGGCTGGACAACCAAACTGGTGTCCTAAATGAAAAAGTCACATGATTTGACCGCCATATTGGATCTCGTGGAAATTTTGGGAATTCTTCAAAACTTTTGCCGTTAAAAACAACTTAAGGTGGAACTATGACAATGGCAGCAGATAGTGCAGCAATGGCCTATAAAAAACATATGTTCAATCGAGGTCGATTGAACAATTACTTTGCCCGCTACGCTGGATTGGCGCCAAATATTCAACAATCTTCTTATCTTAAACCGCAATGTCAATCGACACCTAAATTGGCACGCATGTTCATGACCAGGTGCTTTTAACCTTTTGTAAAATCCACGCTTTTTCGTTACAAAACATGGCTGCGGCGCGCAAATAACCGTTTCACGACGGCTCTATTTTCATACATTCGTGCATAAATCCAAGGTGCAATACACTACAGTCATGAAACTTTATATGACCATAGAGACTCACGTGAAGTACTGGTGATATGAAAATGACACATTTTGGTCACATGGTTTGGCGACCATATTGATAATTGTAAAAAAAGTTTTGCAACCCATAACAAGAACACCATTACACTTATGCTCTTCAATGTCAACACAATTGCACAGACTATTGGAAAGTAATAACTGCTGAAGAGTGAAACAGATTGCTCACACAGTGCGACGGCCATATTGGAATTTACATTGAATTTACGTGCCGACAGGGTCATAGTTATAATGGAACACGTTTAGGAAGTAATATGTGCTCTATGAAAAAATGCAATCGTCCGTGACCTCTGACCTCTCCTAAAGGTCAAACGGTGATGCATGACATCATCAACATACGCAACTGGCTATAAAACTGCCTATAACTTCTTATCAGCTGCACCAGAACACACAGAATTTGAAACGGTTGTAGAGGACAATGAGATGTTGTGTCGTGGTCAATATGGTGGCCTTTGGTCACATGGTGTGGCAACCATCTTGGATTTAATGAAAACTTTGGACAATATTCAAAAGTCTTCTTCTCATATGTGTGCTAAAATTGACACAGTTAGCACAGTTGTGATGATAACGTTTCATCTATAATAACCAATGTGCTTAAATTTCACGATAACTGCTTGGAAGTCTTTATAGTTGCTAGCAACTCTAGTTTTAAGGTATAATTATGTTATTTTTAACAAACAATATGTAATGCTAACCTGAAATCGCAAGCCCTTTGCTAAGTGTTACGTTTGAAATGTGTATTACCATGTATTTAACTAACAGTTTTATTAAAGATTTGTTTTGTATGTCTTTAATGGGCTATATTCCAGCACAGTGGTATTTCTTCACCACTTAAAACAGGCACATCTGTGTTTTGCTATGTTTGGTTATATTTGCAGCCTGATGTAGTTTTTGTACTGTAACTTAGCAAGATGTAGCATTGTGCATCACTGAGAGCACAGTAATAGGTGGATGAATCCTTCAGCTGTGATCCTGTAATTGTTAATGTTGTCAACATCTCTCTGGTTTTCAGCTCCATGGAAAAACGTGTGTCGAGACCGTCAGCTCGCCGTTCAGCATTATCGCCTGTATACCTCTGGATCAAAAACAGAGGAGGACTCGCCTCATCATGTCGGTACCAATAAAGATCGTAGTTGGAATAACTTGTTGTGTATTTACAAGTAATATGGACATCTCCTCCTTCTTGAACTTGTTTTTCAGACTCTTCCATTGTCAGTGTATTTCCAAGGACAAAATCTTAAATAAATAAAAGATATGCTTGAATACATCTAGTGTTAAATAAAACACTTCACTGCCTTTCAAAAATAATAAAATAAGAGGGTTTATTATTATTATTATTATTATTATTATTATTATTATTATTATTATTATTATTATTATTGCAAACACATTTTTAAAGCAGAATTGAAACTTACCAATTATAAAAAGTACAATGAAACACACAGGTAACATTGCCTGCAGCCTTCGTTGAGGACCAGCTTGCATAGAAACTACAGGCATGACACACAGACGGAGTGTAGCTCCCCTGAAGATGACTTGACTGTTGAGAATGGGCTGTATGTTCATACAGCTGGGCAGCATGGGTAAACATCATGTGACTGTTCTTGTCATCAGGAGGATTTATCTCAATACAGATTGGGTGAGCTGTGTCAGCTTTGCAGGGTATTGGAAGGTTCTGGAAACCAGTAGAAGTCTGTAGAATGTTAACTTATTTTAAAGACAGCTGCACACACTGGGCTGATGAGCCAGGACTGATAGAGCTGTACACACTGGGCTGATGAGCCAGGACTGATAGAGCTGCACACACTGGGCTGATGAGCCAGGACTGATAGAGCTGCACACACTGAGCTGATGATCCAGGACTGATAGCGCTGCACACACTGGGCTGATGAGCCAGGACTGATAGAGCTGCACACACTCAGCTGATGATCCAGGACTGATAGAGCTGCACACACTGGGCTGATGAGCCAGGGTTGATAGAGCTGCACACACTCAGCTGATGATCCAGGACTGATAGAGCTGCACACACTGGGCTGATTATTCTGTTAATCATCCGTGATCAGGAGGGGGTTAGAGGAGTGAAACATGTGGACTATCCTCCCAACAGACAGCACCACATGCAGTTCTTAATTAGCACACTTAGTAACAAGGACTAGCCACAATGTTTGTCTACTTGACTAAGTTTATTATAGTTTTATTAACACAAGGCATCAATGAGCTCATCAATGGGACACTATGGGCTTCATAGTATTACAGAACACACAGACCATTGACTGATCTAGGTGGTTATGCTTTCCTGTTCAGTCATGCACTTTAGAGTTAAAACTAAATAAAAACACACCACAACCGCCACTAGGGACTGTATTCTGCATCCTGGTTTAGATTTTGCACTAGATCAGCACTGCATGCAGCACTGTGGGTCTAACAAAGCACAGTAGTATGTGGCCGAGTCGCCCAGCTTCAGACTGGCAATTGCTAAAGTTGTCACCTTGTCCCTGGTTTTAACTGTGTGGAAAACGTCTGTCCAGGTTAGTAGCGCGGTGTTCAGAATCGTCCTCCTCCCTCTGAGTTAAATAGAGAGGGGGCTTCTCTTGGGCATGTTTATACCAGGCAAGAGCATAGTAGGTGAAACTTGTAGTGTATTTACAAGAAAGCTGAACAGTTTCTCCCTCACGAACTGTCCTTGAACGATCATCTTGTGAAACTGTATTTCCAGAGACAAGATCTGAAATAAATAAGTAAACAAATAAATTAAACATCATGCTTTATTAATGATGAGACTGTATTTGACTGGACCATTATTATTATTATTATTATTATTATTATTATTATTATTATCATTATTATTATTATTAGTAGTAGTAGTAGTAGTAGTAGTAGTAGTGGTAGTAGTATTAATAGGTAAATTAAGTAACAGAACAGAAATTACCAGTGGCAAGGACTAGCATTGCAAATTGAATGATCATTGTTTGCAGTTTTGCAGAATCTACTCAGAAACACAGATATTCCTCTGTATCCCCTTTATATGAACATGAAGAAGTAATCTGCTCTGTCTGTAAGCGTCCTTCTCATGTGGATGTGGGGTTCATCTGTGACATATTATTAATGTGAATTTCACATTGTGTGATGATAAAAAAAGGTGATGACGAAAAGGATGCATCACACCCTCACTTCCATTTGGTTTCCTACCAAGACAGAAAATGTCTTTGAAAAAATAACTAGTGCTATGATTGTATTCTCTTTACTCAGTGACATGGCTAATATCATGCACGTTTGTAGAACTAAAGACAAATATAAACTAGGTATAAAAAATAATCATTAATCACTAAGCAAGTATGGCAAGTTCTAAGTATCTGAAATGTTTTTTTTGGTTATTTTTTGTGTGTTTATTTTTGCCACCTGGCTGTGGACTGTATTTATAGTGCATTGTCTGACCATTGGCCAATCTGTCACAACCTTATTTCCAGAAGGGACTCTTATTGCCTAATGACTTGTCTGTTTGTAGTATCTTTGGTTTTACACTGAGACACAGCGACATCTAGTGGTGTTTTTAGCCTTGCACATAGCACAAGTTCTATTCGATTCTCAGCAAAACTGCAGCATTCACCAAACATCATCTGGTGCAGCTTGTATTCTTCAGTTGAAAAGACCAGTCTTTCACATGTGCATTCATTCCTGCCAAGTAGTTTCTCAGAAATCACTCCAAAGCTCCTTATTGTTTTTCCAATACTATCTGGGCAGCTTTGGTTGACAATGAAATCCCAGTTTGAAGTATGAGTGAAGGCACATCGACACTTGACTGCATGATATAAGGAGCTTGCACGCTCACACTTGTTGTTTTTTGACTTGCTGTTTTTTTAAATGTATTGTTTGGTGTTCGTATCTAAATTGTGACACGCCCCTTGTGTAATAATGTGTTTTAAATGATTCTGGTATTTGAGGATATACAGTACACCACATTATAATGTTTCAAAAGTTATACTAATACCAGCAATGCATTGCTTTCCAGGACCAGCTTTCTCCCATGGTGGTAATATTAAATCTTTAGCTAGCGTCATCATTGGTCCAGTTTACACGTGTGCTTTTTATTCATGTGTAGCGGCCATGCCTGTGCTCGTTGGGAAGAAAAGCTCATGAAAAGGCCCCAAAAAAGTCACAGTATTTTAATGGGAAAGTCTAATTTATGTTTTGAAATCAGCGCCCACTTACACATGGAAACATGAGTTTCTCATGAAAATGTTAATTAGTTTGTTCAAGTGCCTTACTTAAAGTCACTATAAAAGTCACATGAGAATACATATATTTACCATGGTACAAGGATGGCAGCAGGTACGTTAATTTTTTGTTTGTTATATTTTCATTATTATTATTATTATTATTATTATTATTATTATTATTATTATTATTATTATTGCTTAGCAGACATCCTTATCCAGGGTGACAATTGTTACAAAATATCATTATAAAATATCACCTTATAAAATATCACAATACAGATAAACAACAATGTGTACATGGTTACCTTTAAGAGTAAAACCATTACAAGATACAGAAATATAGTTCTAATTGAGAGCAGTAGTTGAATACAGCAAAGTGTGGAGCAGGTGTGAGTACAAGGTGATACAAGTACTGATACAATTGGGAGATACATATAGTCCAGTATAGTCGAGGGTTGTGAGGTTTACAGATGTTGCCTGAATACGTGTGTCTTGAGGAGGTGCCAGAAGGTGGTCAGTTCCACCGCTGAGGGGCACGGGTGGAGAAGGAGCGGGCTCTGGAATCGGGGGAGCAGAGGGGGGGGGGGTACAGCTAATCTGCCGGTGGCGAAGGAACGGAAGGGGCGAGAGGGGGTGTAGGAAGAAATAATAGTCTGGAGATAGGGAGCAGCACAGAAAGGTTGAGACAACAATAGGCGAGTACATGAGTTTTGAATTGGATGCGAGCGGCGATAGGGAGCCAGTGGAGGGAGCAGAGCAGCGGAGTAGAAGAGATGGGCTGTGAGTAGGAGAGGGAGGGGTCGAAGGGTGGTAGATTCAAGAGGAATAGAGACAGAGAGATCAGTGGTGGGGGAGGAAGACGGGGGAAGAACATGAGATCTGATTTGGAGAGGCTGAGTTTAAGATAATGCGAGTGCATCCAAGAGGAAATGGTTGAGAGGCAGATAGAGATATGGGAGGAAATGCTGGAGTCAGAAGTGGGAAAGGAGAGGAAGATCTGGGCATCCTCAGCATAGAAGTGATACGAGAGGCCATGGCAGGAGATGAGGGGACCCAGAGACCGGGTGTAGAGAAAAAACAGGAGGGGTCTCAGGACTGAGCCTTGGGGGACACCTGTCAATAAACTTTGTTTTTCCTGCAACAGCTGACCCTGCTTTAGTACAAAACTCACGCTACATACTGTTTTACATAATGGTAACGGTGCTCATAAATTATTGTGCCTGCTTCTTTGGCTGAAGAGATATTATCAGCTCATCTGGTATCTTGTGCACTTAAATCATACTGAAACTGCTGACGGTACACAATGTAACTAAGTCTATTATATCTGGGATACAAGACACAACAGATGTGTTGACTCGTAACTTTATTTAGGCACTCTACGATTTGACTGGCGAAAGATAACGATATGTTGTGGATGCAACACCGGTTCCCTGAAAGAGAAAATAACCATCAAGTATGGGATATCGCCGTCAGGCAGTAGGAATTGGCTGAGCTTTATATCAAAGCTGCCGATAGGCCTCTGCACGAGCTGACGTCTAAGCCCACCCCCTTGGGAGCATACAATACGCAGCGCGCAGAGATCCTCTTCCTCTTTTGCTTCAGGCCATGAAGGTTTCCAGAGCGAACTCATGGCTTGATGCTTATTTTCTCTTTCAGGGAACCGGGGTTGCATCCACAACCTATCGTTCCCTTTCAATTCGAAAATAACCATCAAGTATGGGGACAGTACATTTAACCGGTAGAACCTCGTAAAAGTATGCGGTGTAGCCCAGCTGGCTGCAGCGCAAATGTCAGACACGAGCAGCCCTCTGAAGAGGGCCCAGGATGTCGCCATACCCCTAGTGGAATGCGCCTTCAGCTGCCCTGGAGGCGGAAGGTCTGCTGATTCATGTGCTAATTTAATAGCATGCACTATCCAATGGGAAAGGCGTTGTTTAGACAATGGCTGACTGTGACAGGAATGGACGGCAGTGGTGAGTGTGATGACGTCACGGACCAGGAAGTAACTGAATCACAAACAATGGATAGGCGGGTGAAGCTGAGTGCAATGGCACTCAGCGTATTTATTAACAAACCAAACAAAAGATTTAAACAAAACAACAAAACACAAAACAAAAGGGCACGAGGGCCAAACGAATAAACAAACAAACAAGTAAGTGTCGTGCTGGATAATCCAGCACGTTTTAGCAATTGTTTTTTTTAATGTTGCTCGCTCTCTCCGCTCTCCCGTACTCTCTACTCCAACACTGCACCTCGAGTGCAGAGAGCTGCAGGTTTATATACTCTGGCCGAGGGATTAACTAGTTGTTAATTATCTTATTATCCCTCGGCCAGAGTCTGCACGCGTTTGGTAAGGATGCATGACTGTCAGCTAGTTAAATAATCAGTAGCTGATCAGCCATGCATCCTCACGGGTTTTTAAATATAACAATAAAGACGCGGGCGCTTTTTGCCGCAAACAAAAATACAAATAATAATACATAGGGGCGGGACACTCCGCCACACATGCCCCCCCTTGTGCGCAGCACACATGGCCTTTTTCGGCCACCTCCCCCCTTAGTCCCCAAAGTCCCGGTTAGCAGTCCCGCGCAGGAACAGGGGCAGCAACGGACCAAAGGTGGCGGCCACGGGGTGGGATGTCCTCCTCCCACCCAAACAGCCGAAGGTTCCAATGGCCGCGACCGGCCGGCTCCTCTGGCCAAAAAATTTTTGGGGGTGGTCTCCAGACCTGCCCCCCTTCTTCATGGCCGCAGCTCCTCCGTGGGGCCCGCCACCCTTTTCCTGCAGCGAATTGCTGCGGGGAAGCTGGTCTCCTGACCTCCCCCCACTTCTTCATGGCTGGCAGCTGCCCTTCACGGGCTCCAGCCACAGTATTTCCTGCCTGTCAAAGTGCGGCTGGGGGAGCTGGTCTCCTGACCTCCCCCCCCCTTTTCGCGGGCCGGCAGCTCCCCTTCATGGGGCTCCAGCAACAGCATTTCCTGCCACAAAGTGCGGCTGGGGAGCTGGTCCTGACCTCCCCCCCTTTCCGTGGCCGGCAGCTCCCCCCTTCATGGGGCTCCAGCCACAGTATTTCCTGCCGCATGGCAGGACTGGTAGTGACCCCATGCAAAACAGGCCCCTCGGGAGGCAGGTAGCAGCTGCCGACCTCGGCAGGCAATGGCAGCAGCGGCGGACCCGGGAGGCGACGGCAGCAGCAGCGGCGGACCCTGGGAGGCGACGGCAGCAGCAGCGGCGACCGGGAGGCGACGGCAGCAGCAGCGGGGCGGACCCGGGAGGCGACGGCAGCAGCAGCGGACCTCGGGAGGTGAACTGGGAGGGGAGCCCCTGGCCATGGAGTTGGCAGCGGGAGCTCCACTTCTCCCTCGTTCCTGTAGCTGGTGGCTCTCCAGGCGATGCGGAGCAACAGGCAGCCCCAGGCGGCGCGGGAGCAACAGGCAGCCCCGGGCGATGCGGAGCAACAGGCAGCCCCGGCGATGCGCGGAGCAACAGGCAGCCCCGGCGATGCGGAGCAACAGGCAGCCTTGGGGGCGAGGCAGGCATCATCCTTGGGTGCGAGGCAGGGCAGGAGCAGTCCTTCCCATGAAGGTGGATGTGGAACCAGCAGGTATTCACCCTCTGCTGGTGGAGGTGGAGGGGAAAGCAGTCCTCCCACGGCGGCTGAGGCGGAACCAGCAGGCATTCACCCTCTGCTGGTGGAGCTGGGGAGCGGCAAGCAGTCCTCCCACGGCGGTTGAGGCGGAACCAGCAGGCATTCACCCTCTGCTGGTGGAGGTGGGAGGGGCAAGCAGTCCTCCCACGGCGGTTGAGGCAGAACCAGCAGGCATTCACCCTCTGCTGGTGGAGCTGGGAGCAGTAAGCTGTCCTCCCACGGCGCTGAGACGGAACCAGCAGGTATTCACCCCTCTGCTGGTGGAGGTGGGAGTGGCGGAGGCAGAGGCAGCTCCTGCTGCTCTGCTCCTGGCAGTGGAGGTGGCGGAGACAGAGGCAGCTCCCGCTGCTCTGCTCCTGGCGGTGGAGGTGGCGGAGGCAGAGGCAGCTCCCGCTGCTCTGCTCCTGGCGGTGGAGGTGGCGGAGGCAGAAGCAGCCCCGCTGCTCTGCTCCTGGCGGTGGAGGTGGCGGAGGCAGAGGCAGCTCCTGCTGCTCTGCTCCTGGCGGTGGAGGTGGCGGAGGCAGAAGCAGCCCCCGCTGCTCTGCTCCTGGCTGTGGAAGTGGTGGAGGTGGCAGAGGCAGCAGGTATTCTTCCTGCTGCTGGAGGCCCAGGTTCTGGACCTGTGGGCTTCCCCCTGGGCGCTGGATGCACGGGCTCCCTCCTTCTGGCGCTGGATGCGCGGGGCCCCCCTTCTGGGCGCTGGATGCACGGGCTCCCCCTTTGGGCGCTGGATGCACGGCTCCCCCCTGGGCTGGATGCTCTCCGCCTCTTCATATTGCGTGGGGCATATGGCCCGCGTGTGCCCATATGCCCCACAGCCAGGCACAACTCCCCCACGAGGTTCACAATATAAACCTCACAGTCATCCTCACCGATCTCCTCCTGCTGTTGCTGCGGTTGCTGTTGCTGCAGCCTACCTCCCTCCCCTTCTCTTCCTGCTCCTTCTCCCTGCCTTCCTCTCCTGGGCCAATTCCTCCTCCTCCCCATCCTGGAAGGGGCAGATTGCTATGGTATGCCCGTAAACCCCACAAGCAAGGCACCAGCCTTGGTCCTCCAGACCACCGAGGAGGTCCTCCAGTTCCCCGCAGCCGTTTCTCCAGCTCCAGCCTTCCATTTTTATTTTTTTTTCAAACAAAAAAAAAAAACCACTATTCGAAAAAAAAAAAACAAAACGTCCTTTTCCTGGTCCGGCGTTTGGAGGCGTTGTTTGTCCCACGCAGGACACCATATGTGACAGGAATGGACGGCAGTGGTGAGTGTGATGACGTCACGGACCAGGAAGTAACTGAATCACAAACAATGGATAGGCGGGTGAAGCTGAGTGCAATGGCACTCAGCGTATTTATTAACAAACCAAAACAAAGATTTAAACAAAACAACAAAACACAAAACAAAAGGGCACGAGGGCCAAACGAATAAACAAACAAACAAGTAAGTGTCGTGCTGGATAATCCAGCACGTTTTAGCAATTGTTTTTTTAATGTTGCTCGCTCTCTCCGCTCTCCCGTACTCTCTACTCCAACACTCCACCTCGAGTGCAGAGAGCTGCAGGTTTATATACTCTGGCCGAGGGATTAACTAGTTGTTAATTATCTTATTATCCCTCGGCCAGAGTCTGCACGCGTTTGGTAAGGATGCATGACTGTCAGCTAGTTAAATAATCAGTAGCTGATCAGCCATGCATCCTCACGGGGTTTTTAAATATAACAATAAAAGACGCGGCGCTTTTACCCGCGCCGCAAACAAAAATACAAATAATAATACATAGGGGCGGGACACTCCGCCACACTGACCCAGAGTCCCAGAGTCCTAGAACAACTTTTATGTTTGCCTCACGCTCCTCATACGGTCGATATAACACCGTAATGCCCGTACCGGGCAGAGCACGTGTAACCGTTCTTCCTCTGGGGAAGAGAAGGGGGAAGGATGGAACGCCATCAACTCCACTAACTTGTTCACATGACCTTGGCAAGAAGGCCGGATTTGGGCACATGGTCTCTAGAGCCGTCTCCTGAGAAGCGAGTACAGGATGGATGTACTGATAGTGCACGTAACTCGCCCACACATTTCGTTGATACTATTGATAGCAGAAACGCGGTCTTCATAGACACGAACTTCATATCCACTCTGTGGAGAGGCTCAAACGGGACCTTGGTAAGGGCTTCTAGCACCACGTCAAGGCGCAACGATGGTAAACTGGTCGTCCTTAGAGGTCGCAAACGTCTTGCGCCTTTTAGGAACTGAGA
The DNA here is from genome assembly GCA_036884735.1 of Huso huso. Taxonomy (NCBI): domain Eukaryota; kingdom Metazoa; phylum Chordata; class Actinopteri; order Acipenseriformes; family Acipenseridae; genus Huso; species Huso huso. The sequence continues at coordinate 32,261,119 of CM072673.1, forward strand.
TCTGGAACTTTTAGGAACTGAGGCAACCTGGTGATAAACCGTCAATGCGTACATGGCAAGCCGATATGGTGGCTAAATACACCTTAGGTGTACAGGGAGACTTCCCTTCATCCAACAGTTTCTGCAAAAACTGTAATATCACTGTGTGGCGGAGTGTCCCGCCACTTTGTTTATTATTTATTTTATATTATTATTTATGTTTATATTATGGGAAGCACCGCTTATTTGTTATTGTTTTTGTATTTTAAAAACCTCGTGAGGATGCGTGACTGATCAGCTACTGATTATTTAACTAGCTGACAGTCACACATCCTTACTAAACTCTTTAGACTGTGGCCGAGGGGTATTAATTAACAGCTAGTTAACCCTCGCCAGAATATTGAACCCTCTCTCGACTCAAAGCGGAAAGTGTCAGAGGCGAGACAGGTTTTGGTCGAGAGAGAGAGGGATAGAGAGAAAGAAAAAACAACTGCTAAGCGTGCTGGTTTTTACACCAGCATGATACTTATTTGTTTTGTTTGGCCAGCATGCCCTTTTGTTTCTGTCTTGTTTTGTGTTCAAATCTTTTGTTTAATTATTTAATAAAATAGCTGAGCGCCGTAGCGCTCAGTTTCGCCACCGCCATTCATTGTTTTGGTTTCTGTTTCTGGTCCGTGACGTCACCACTGCAAGCCACTTGATCACACACTGCCATAGGGCAAGATATTGGTTCATGGCCCTCAGCCACACACCAATCTTGAAACAACTACCATTTGTACGTATATTGAGACCAGGTAGAGGGTGCTCTTGCACTCTGAATGGTCGAAATAACCACCGTTGAAAGCCCTAAGGCCGACAGGCGCTCCCGTTCAGGGGCCAGGCCCATAGCTGCATGAGCTCGGGATTCGGGTGCCATAAAATAGCTGAGCGCCGTAGCAAAGCATACATCATGGTTCATTTATATCTTGCAAAGCATGCAGCATGGTTTGTTTATATCTTGTAAAGCATACAACATGGTTTATTTATATATTGAAAAGTATACAACATGGTTTATTTAGATTTCCTGAAAGCTTTTGACAAAGTCCCGCATAAAAGATTAATTCTCAAACTGAACGCAGTAGGGATTCAAGGAAATGCATGCACATGGATTAGGGAGTGGTTAACATGTAGAAAACAGAAAGTACTGATTAGAGGAGAAACCTCAAAATGGAGCGAGGTAACCAGTGGTGTACCACAGGGATCATAAGAACATAAGAAAGTTTACAAACGAGAGGAGGCCATTCAGCCCATCTTGCTCGTTTGGTTGTTAGTAGCTTATTGATCCCAGAAGCTCATCAAGCAGCTTCTTGAAGGATCTCAGGGTGTCAGCTTCTACAACATTACTGGGGAGTTGGTTCCAGACCCTCACAATTCTCTGTGTAAAAAAGTGCCTCCTATTTTCTGTTCTGAATGCCCCTTTATCTAATCTCCATTTATGACCCCTGGTTTTTTTTTTTTTCAAGTCAAAGAAGTCCCCGGGTTGACATTGTCTATACCTTTTAGGATTTTGAACGTTTGAATCAGATCGCGGCCAGTAGTCTTCTTTGTTCAAGACTGAATAGATTCAATTCTTTTAGCATGTCTGCATACAACATGCCTTTTAAACCTGGGATAATTCTGGTTGCTCTTCTTTGCACTCTTTCTAGAGCAGCAATATCCTTTTTGTAACGATCAGTATTAGGTCCTCTGCTATTCCTAATCTACATTAATGATTTAGATTCTGGTATAGTAAGCAAACTTGTTAAATTTGCAGACGACACAAAAATAGGAGGAGTGGCGAACACAGTTGCAGCAGCAAAGGTAATTCAAAATGATCTAGGCAGCATTCAGAACTGGGCAGACACATGGCAAATGACATTTAATAGAGAAAAGTGTAAGGTACTGCACGCAGGCAATAAAAATGTGCATTATAAATATCATATGGGAGATACTGAAATTGAAGAAGGAATCTATGAAAAAGACGTAGGAGTTTATGTTGACTCAGAAATGTCGTCATCTAGACAATGTGGGGAAGCTATAAAAAAGGCCAAAAAGATGCTCGGATATATTGTGAAAAGTGTTGAATTTAAATCAAGGGAAGTAATGTTAAAACTCTACAATGCATTAGTAAGACCTCACCTAGAATATTGTGTTCAGTTCTGGTCACCTCGTTACAAAAAGGATATTGCTGCTCTAGAAAGAGTGCAAAGAAGAGCAACCAGAATTATCCCGGTTTAAAAGGCATGTCGTGATGCAGACAGGCTAAAAGAATTGAATCTATTCAGTCTTGAACAAAGAAGACTATGCGGCGATCTGATTCAAACATTCAAAATCCTAAAAGTATAGACAATGTCAACCCGGGGGACTTCTTTGACTTGAAAAAAGAAAAAAGGACCAGGGGTCATCTAATCTCCATTTATAAAGGGGCATTCAGAACAGAAAATAGGAGGCACTTTTTACACAGAGAATTGTGAGGGTCTGGAACCAACTCCCCAGTAATGTTGTTGAAGCTGACACTCTGGGATGCTTCAAGAAGCTGCTTGATGAGATTCTGGGATCAATAAGCTACTAACAACCAAACGAGCAAGATGGGCTGAATGGCCTCCTCTCGTTTGTAAACTTCCTTATGTTCTTATGTTCTTAAGTATGATCTGATTAGATCTGGGGAAAAAAACAGAAGTGAGATTAATTTCTGAGTAAAGGGGGTACTTTGTATTGTGATGTCAGGAGGATGGAGTTCATATTGTGAAGAAGAATTATGGGAGTCCAAGCTTAAGAGTTTGTGTGTGTGTGTGTGTGTGTGTGACTTTAATCCTTGTGCATCTTTTTATATATATATTACTGTAGAGCACAAGCAACAGCTTTGGCTTCATTCCATTACACGTTGTCGGTTTCTGTGGTTTAATCTCCCAAGTATAAAGGTCGGAAACCAACAATGCTTTTACAAAGAAACATCTGTTGATCTTCATCTAGTAATTCTCCTTTCAGTTTTGTTTTATTCTAATGCAGTTTTTGCACAAGCTGTGTAGGATTTCCAGCATTGTGACTAAAAGCACAGTAATAAATGGTGGCGTTTTTCAGCTGAGAGTCTTCAACTTTGAAAGTTGTCAATTTTTCCCCTGCTTTAACTTCCATTGAAAAGCGGGTTTCAAGGCCATCAGCTCTGGATTCTGTATTGTCTTCCCACCTCTGTATTAAAAACTGATGTCCTGTTTCTCCATCATGTCTGTACCAGTAGAGGAGGTAGCTGCTAAGAGTTGTTGTATAACTGCATGTAAAAAGAGCAGTCTGTCCTTCAACTGATATTATGGGAACAGCCTGTGTGACTGCATTTCCAGAGACAAGATCTGAAAAATAATAATAATAATAATAATAATAATAATATGCTGTTAATTTTAGAATAATAAAAGATTATAATTACCAAGTGCTGTAATTAGCAATACACACTGAAGGATCATTCCTTGCAGTCTTCTACCAGAATCATCTTGCAGAGAAGGGACAGGCATTACTCCCCTGTACAGTTTTCAAGTGGTGTACCAGGCTGTGCTTCATGAGTTGTGTGTTGCTATAGGTGGAGTGTTCCTGTGACACACTGCAGATATTCATTTCGTATCATGTGATAACAAAACAAGAATCAGGTGTTTAGGACCCGCCTCCTTCCCCACACTTCTAGATTGTTTTCAGACCAGGGCATTTTATACTTCCTAGTGGAAAGTTGATACATTTAGAAACAGTATGAACACATGTATATGTAATGTCTATTGAGCGACTGTTTTAAAAGGTAAATGGCACTGAACTTGTCAAATCATCAGGTGCATTTGTTTCTGAAAGTGCAACCAATAAAGATAGTAGCTGGATTAACTTGTCGTGTATTTACAAGTAACAGGAACACTTCCTCTTTCTTGAACTGCTCTTTCAGAATCTTCCTCTGTTAGTGTATTTCTAAGAGCAAAGTCTTAAATAAATAAAAGATATGCTTCAATAAAATATATCTGCTTCTATCTCACAATATTAATATTATTATTACAAACACATTTTTTAAAGCTGAAGCTTATCTATTGCAATAATGAAATGAAGCACACAGGTAACATTTCTTGCAGCCTTTTTTGAGAGTCAGCTTCAGACTAGAGACACCATTATTCAAGTAGTTTCCGTGTAGATGACTTGACTGCTGTTAATGAACTTTATATCCATACAGAAGGTAAGCATGGGTGAAACAGAGACATCATGTGGTTACTTTTGTATTTAGTGGAACTTACCTTCAATACCCAGTGCTGTTTCATGTTGTCCTTCAATATCCAGTGCTGTTTCATGTTGTCCTTCTATATCCAGTGCTGTTTCATGTTGTCTTCAATATCCACTGCTGTTTCATGTTGTCTTCAATATCCAGCTTCATATTTTCCTGGTCTAATGCTACTGTTGAGACGTACATATTGCGGATCACGTCCGATTACTGTTACATAACAACATAAGAACATAAGAAAGTTTACAAACGAGAGGAGGCCATTCGGCCCATCTTGCTCGTTTGATTGTTAGTTGATCCCAGAATTTGCTTATTGATCCCAGAATCTCATCAAGCAGCTTCTTGAAGGATCCCAGTGTGTCAGCTTCAGCAACATTACTGCGGAGTTGGTTCCAGATTCCAAAGATTCTCTGTGTAAAAATGTGCCTCCTATTTTCTGTTCTGAATGCTCCTTTATCTAATCTCCACTTGTGACCCCTGGACCTTGTTTCTTTTTTCAGGTTAGAACCAGACGATTAAAAAAAATACTAGATTTTCAGATTACATCCACAGAAATAATAAAATGCCAGGGGAAGATAGTTTTGAGGGTTTTTTTTTTTACGTCTCATAAGGATATATTTACCCCATTTCTTCTAGATGTTGTCAACTATGCCTTTTTAAATAAGGAACATCCTAAATTTATGCTATCATATATGTCTTATTCTAAAACAGGATAATGGCCCTTCACAGTGTAGCAGCTATCATCCTCGCTTCTCCAAACAGATTGCAAAATTCTATCAAAAATTGTAGCTGCTAGACGTCAAAAGCCTATCGATAACATTATTCATCGCGACCAGAAGGACTTCATGAAAGGTAGATTTTCATCAGGTCACGTTAGACAATTAATGACCTTATAAATACTGATGGTAACATAGAAACAATTGTGGGATATGAAGTGGAGGCACACTGGCCATGCTTCCACTATCCATTCTCTTATTTTGCACATAGTAATGTATTTTTTCAGTAAATGTATATGGGGATATAAGAAAGCAAGGCTTAAAATCAGTGAACTGTTTGACAGTCATAATAGAGGAGGTATGAATATTGCTGATTCATACAGGTATTATTTAGCTTATTAAGTTAGGCCTCTTAGAGATTTGTTTGTAAAATCAAGCAATCCATAAACTTGGGTTAAATTGCTGAAAGTATTGCCCCCTTATAGTTTAAAAGTATTGTTACATGTTTGCACACAACATTTTCAAAAGATCAGCCCTTCTTTTAAAGGACTGTAAAATAATTGATTTCAGTTGAGGAATAACCCAAATATTTTGTAAAATATGGAACCTTTATTTAACCTCACTTGGATTAAAAAAAAAACTTTTTTCTTACATTGGAATTGTAGTGATTCAAAATGGGTTCTTTTTAAGTTATGTTGCCACCTTTGAATGTAAACATCAATCTCTATTCCTTCTTTCACATGAAGAAGAGACCTTTGAGGTCGTGAAAGCTTGTGATTCATTATTGTTTAGTTAGTCCAATAAAATGTATAGCATCTGCTTCTCTTTGTCTATCATCATATCAAGAAATGTTTAGCCAACTTAATCCCTCAACTTCAGTGTCCTAATCTGACTAAACTGGAGATGTTTTTATTAAATCCATTTGTATCCAAGTTATACAAATGATTTAAACATAATTAGTGTAAAATCACAATGGGAGAAAAAATTAGGAACTCCAATAATTGCATCATCCTGGAATAATGTTAATTTTAATGTATAATTGTATTACTTTTAGCAAACAATATGTAATGCTAAACTGAAATCGCAAGCCCTTTGCTAAGTGTTACGTTTAAAATGTGTAATACTATATTTAACTAACAGTTTTATTAAAGATTTGTTTTGTATGTCTTTAATGGGCTATATTCCAGCACAGTGGTTTTTCTTCACCACTTGAAACAGGCACATCTGTGTTTTGCTATGTTGGTTTATATTTGCAGGCTGATATAGTTTTTGCACTGTAACTTAGCAAGATGCAGCATTGTGCATCACTGAGAGCACAGTAATAGGTGGATGAATCTTTCAGCTGTGATCCTGTAATTGTTAATGTTGTCGACGTCTCTCTGGTTTTCAGCTCCATGGAAAAACGTGTGTCGCGAGCGTAAGCTCGCTGCTCAGCACTGCTGCCCGAATACCTCTGGATCAAAAACAGAGGAGGATTCGCCTCATCATGTCGGTACCAGTAAAGATAGTAGCTGGAATAACTTGTCGTGTATTTACAAGTAATATGGACATCTCCTCCTTCTTGAACTTGTTTTTCAGACTCTTCCATTGTCAGTGTATTTCCAAGGACAAAATCTTAAATAAATAAAAGATATGCTTGAATACATCTAGTTTTTACATAAACCACTTCACTGTCTTTCAAAAATAATAAAATAACTGGGATTATTATTATTATTTATTATTATTATTATTATTATTATTATTATTATTATTTTTTTTTATTATTATTATTATTGCAAACACATTTTTAAAGCAGAATTGAATCTTACCAATTACAAAAAGTACAACGAAACACACAGGTAACATTGCCTGCAGCCTTCGTTGAGGATCAGCTTGCTTAGAAACTACAGACATGACACACAGACGGAGTGTAGCTCCCCTGAATATGACTTGACTGTTGAGAATGAGCTGTATGTTCATACAGCTGGGCAGCATGGGTAAACAGAGACATCCATTTCACATCATGTGACTGTTCTTGTCATCAGGAGGATTTATCTCAATACAGATTAGGTGAGCTGTGTCAGCTTTGCAGGGTATTGGAAGATTCTGGAAACCAGTAGAAGTCTGTAGAATGTTAACTTATTTTAAAAGACAGCTGCACACACTGGGCTGTTTAGCCAGGACTGATAGAGCTGCACACACTGGGCTGATGAGCCAGGACTGATAGAGCTGCACACACTGGGCTGATGAGCCATTACTGTTAGAGCTGCACACACTGGGCTGATGAGCCAGGACTGATAGTCCTGAGACAGCATTGGCCTGGTTTCCACGCAGTTGAGAAACTCCAGATACTCTCTCCACTGTCATGACTTCTGTGATGTAGCAGCACATACCACACACACTCCTCACACTACATGAGGAGCGCATCTGAAACATTGAACACATTTAAAGGGTGCAAATCGCTTGTCACGTAAAAAAAAAATGTGCAATTGACATGGAAACATGTCCGAAAGCCATACCTAATGCTTACAAGACTTCAGCAGTGAAAATCCCGTTTGTGACGTAACCTTGCACAACTTTCTACTATAACAAAAGGCCTTTATTATCTGAGATGTGCTGAAAGTAGCCCTGGCAAGCTTCTTTGAACAAATAGGAAAAAATATGCATAGAGTACGAGGGGTTTAGAGAACCATTCATCAGTGTTTTATTTCTTTATTTTTTATGTGACACCATGTATTCAACATTTCAAATGATTGCCATAATTAAGGTTATAAAGCAATGTTATAAAAATACTGTAGGTTATTTGCATATGGATTGAGAATTTCTCTGGCTAAAAAAAAAAAAAATGGAAACCCACACTACCCGAAAGGTACTGGCAAAATAGCGTGAGAGAAAGGTGAGACTTATTTTTCTTTTTCCTTGGAAACCCGGCCACTTTTTTGCAAACCACTGTTTTCACTCCTGCTGCTTGGTTGGTGAGTAATAAGAACACAAGACAACTGAGCATGTAACCAGGATTGCTTGTGCACCAATAAAGGTCAGTGTTTAGTTACAGGATTTTAAATCCCATCAATGTATAAAGAGGGTGTGTGAGTGCAGGTTTCTGCAAGGGGACCACCCTTTACAGTGGGAGTAGCGTCTATAGGCACATATTATTTTGTAGCTTTGTATTTCTTTTGATTACACTCCAGTTTGTGTATACATGCCTGTGCGTTTTACCATTGCTGGTACAGTCACGTGGATCTGACCCCGCCTAGGAGTTATCATTGCTGATACAGTCAAGTGGATCTGACCCTGCATAGGAGTTATCATTGCTGGTACAGTCAGGTGGATCCGACCCCGCCTAGGAGTTATCATTGCTGGTACAGTCACGTGTATCTGACCCCGCCTAGGAGTTATCATTACTGGTAGCCGTGACAACCAGCAATTATAACTATAAAGAAATTGTGTGGCATTTCAACATCAGCACTCCTGTGTATCCCTTCTGTCAGTGGATACCCACAACCCCCTTTCACAAGATACTCATGGACACCCACAACCCCCTTTCACAAGATACTCATGGACACCGACAACCCCCTTTCACAAGATACTCATGGACACCCACAACCCCCTTTCACAAGATACTGATGGAAACCCACAACCCCCTTTCACAAGATACTCATGGATACCCACAACCCCCTTTCACAAGATACTCATTGTTTTTATCTTTTTGAACTTCCATTTGACTGCTGATGGAAATCACTTCCAATCCTTATTAATTGTAAGATATTAACGGAACATCATTGTCTATGTAGTCTGCTTCCATTATTCTGATAATATTTGTTGATGTTTAGTAAGAATTTTATCCATTACTTTGCAAGTTCTTGTGGTTTTTTGTGGTTGTCTTGCCTTTTTAAACTGAGGAATAACGACAAAATGGTATGTGAATACAACAATGATAATTCTGAATAGTCAGTTAATCATCCGTGATCAGGAGTGGGTTAGGAGTGAAACATGTGAACTATCCCTCCCTAACTGATATATAGAAACAGACAGCACCACATGCAGTTCTTAATTAGCACACTTAGTAACAAGGGACTAGCCACAATGTTTGTCTACTTGACTAAGTTTATTATAGTTTTATTAACACAAGGCATCAATGAGCTCATCAATGGGACACTATGGGCTTCGTCGTATTACAGAACACACAGACCACTGAATGATCTAGGTGTCTATGCTTTCCTGTTCAGTCATGCACTTTGGAGCTAAAACTAAATAAAACACACCACAACCGCCACTAGGGACTGTATTCTGCATCCTGGTTTAGATTTTGCACTAGATCAGCACTCGCATGCAGCACTGTAGGTCGAACAAAGCACAGTAGTATGTGGCCGAGTCGTCCAGCTTCGTACTGGCAATTGCTAAAGTTGTCACCTTGTCCCTGGTTTTTAACTGTGTGGAAAAACGTCTGTCCAGGTTAGTAGCACGGTGTTCAGAATCGTTGTACCGCCTCTGAGTTAAATAGAGAGAGGGCTTCTCTTGGGCATGTTTATACCAGGCAAGAGCATAGTAGGTGAAACTTGTAGTGTATTTACAAGTAAGCTGAACAGTTTCTCCCTCATGAACTGTCCTTGAACGATCATCTTGTGAAACTGTATTTCCAGAGACAAGATCTGAAATAAATAAGTAAACAAATAAATTAAACATCATGATTTATTATTATTATTATTATTATTATTATTATTATTATTATTATTATTATTATTATTAGTAGTAGTAGTAGTAGTAGTAGTAGCCCTATTTAGTGCCAGTAGGGGGACTACACCGCCCACCCAGTGACAGTCAGGTGCACCGGCTGCCTAATGGCAGGCGGATGTATCAGTTTAGCACCCCCTAAATAAACAGGGGTGCTAACAAAAACTGGCAACTAACTGATTTTAACCAAAAAACCGGTAAAAGGACTGTAAATTATATATTTAGAACGAAAGGGGAGGTGGTGCAGAGCACGCCCCCTAGAGCCCACTGGTCGACAAATGATGGCATGTCGCCAGCGGACTCCGCGTGGGCGCGCTCTAAATTAACCCGGGATCGGGTAAGGGCCCTGAACATGGCCCCACAATCAAAGAGACCCTCCCCGATCATCTTACGCTTCCTGGTCTTGTAGATGGCGAGTCTAGCAAGAGCCAGGAGCAGATTCACGAGGAGGTCCCTCTTCTTGGTGGAGCCATGAACAGGGTGCCCGTAAATGAGGAGGGTTGGGGAGAAGTGCAGCCAGAACTGCAGCAGGAGATTCTTTAGCAGCAAAAAGAATGGCTGCAGCCTGGCGCACAAAAATAACATGAGCTACCGACCGGGACTGACCGCAGAAAGGGCATGCGCGCCCGGAGTCGGTAAAAGTGACGCAGGATCTCTCCTGACGCGAAAGGCCGTGCAGGACCCTCCACCCCAAGTCCCCAGCTCCCCTGAGACCAGCGGGGAGTACAGGGCCTCCCACTGGGGACCGACGCCCGGTGGTCGGAGGGTCTCCCCGCTGCGGTGTCTCGGCGGGAGACGAGGTGAGGAAGTGGAGGTGTGGAGCCATCACAGAGGTCCTCGACGCCGATCGGAGGGGCGCCGAGGAGAACCGAGATCCTGCTCAGGTTGTTCTCGAGGGAGGATGAGGGGGCTCGGGCCTTGGGTTCGATCAGCAGGACCGAGAGCCGGGGTAGGGGGATGAAATGGCCTCGTCCTGAGAACTCCTCGAGATACCTGACAGAGTCTGGGTGCAACTGCTTTGCACTCCCGGATCGCTGCCGGGCCGGCCGCCCTGACGGTTGCCCGAGCCGCCCTGGCGACGAGCGACCGGGGTCAGCCACCTGACCGCCGCGATCCAGGAGATCCCAGACTCTGGTCACCTTGGCCGAGATCAGCGCAACCGCACCGGGGGGGACTCCAACGCCGCGCACTCCAGGTGGGGTTGTGCAGGGGCTCCAGCAGGAGTCCCCAGCCCGGTCGGAACGGCCCTCGGCCGACAGAAAACATGCTCCGGGTCCTGAGCAGGTCCTGGTAAAGACCGGCAGCTCGGGGAGACGGATTCCCCGAGGTCGATCCAGAACAGCTGCCGGTCGAGCCCAGGTCGTGCAGCTGGGCGAACAGGAGGGACGCCAGCGTGCACCACTGCGGGCCGGGTCTGCGACAGGAATCTCTGCAGCGTCTGGAGGCGGAAGGTGTGCACCTGGCTCTTGATGCACACCAACCCTGCCCCTCCCTCGGCCAGAGGGAGGCTCAGAACGCCGCAGAGAGACCCAGTGCTTTCCGCCCAGAAGAAGTCCGTCAGCTTCCTCTGGACCCTGGACACAAACTCAGGGGCGGGCTCAGGGGCGGTGAGTCGATGCCAAAGCACGACGCCACCAGATGGTTAATCACTAAAGCCCGTCCCTGAAGGAAAGCAGTTTCAGCAGACCCGACCACGACCTCAGCCTAGCAGCCACCTTGTCCTCAACTCACCCAGTTGGCTTCACGACCGAGGTCTCCGCGGGGCTCAGGTGGACTCCCAGATATTTGAAGCCGAATCCCGCTCCACTTGAACTGCTGGAGCGCGGCGGGACGGGAGTCCACCCGCCAGGGACCTACTAGTAACCCGAGCACTTGTCCCAGTTGATCCTGGCAGAGGCGGCAGAGTATACACTCTGGCAGCTCCGCATCCTCTCAGGTCAACCGGGTCGGGAGGCCACCAGGAGCACGTCGTCGGCGTGGGCCGACAGGACCCGTGTCCGGCAACGGAGGCCAACCCGTGAGCCTCCTGCGAAGGAGGCAGAGGAAGGGCTCGATGCACAGTGCGCACAGTTGTCCGGACAGAGGGCAGCCCCTGGCGCACTCCCTCTCCTGAACGCGAGGGGCGCGGTCAGGGACCAGTTAACTTTTACGAGGCACTCGGCGGCGATACAGCATCCGGAACAGGCCGGCGAGGCGCCCGAATCGAATCTTTCGCAGGGTTCGAAGAGATACCGTGATCCCACCGGTCGAACGCCTTCTCCTGATCCAGCGACAGGAAGGCGACCGACCGACCGGTCCTCCTGCAGTAGTGCAGGAGGTCCCGAACCAGAAAGATGTTATCAAAAATCGTCCGGTTCGGGACCGTGTAGGGACTGGTCGGGTGGATCACGTCTGCCAGCACGGACTTGAGCCTCGGGGGCGGCCTTGGCCACGATTTTATAGTCCGTGCATAGCAGCGAGACCGGGCGCCAGTTCTTCAGGCAGCGGAGATCCCCTTTCTTGGGCAGGGCGTGATGACCGCCCGCCTCATCGAAAGGGCATCTCCCCGGTCTCGTGGGCTTCCGCCAGGACCAGCGCAAAGGCGGCCCCAGCAAGTCCCAAAACTTCTTGTAGAACTCCACGGTCAGCCCGTCGATGCCCGGCGATTTGTTATAGGGCATCTGACTGAGGGCGTCGGAGAGCTCGGCCAGGGTCAGCTGGCCTCGAACTCGCCCCGGACGCCCTCGCCCGACCGTGGGAAGCCCATCCACAGAACCCTGCACGCGTCGGGTCGGCCGGGATCCGGAGAGAAGGGGCGAGTAGAAGGCCCTGGCCCTCGTTCACGCTCTCCGGATCCGTCAGAAGGGAGCCGTCGTCCGCCAGGAGGCAGGTGATGTTTTTGCGGTCTCCTTCTTTCTCTCCAACGCGTGAAGAAGTGTGTGCCGCGGTCCATCTCCGGAGGAACTGGACGCCGCTGAGCGCACAACGCCCCGGGACCGCTGGAGCTGCAGGTCCGCGAGGGTGCACTTCTTCTCCTCGTCGCGCTCTGCTCGAGTTGGTCCCCCGGGCCAGGCGGCTCTCCAGACCGAGCAGCTCCTTTCCAGCCGCTCGATCCGCTGAGTCCCCTCCGCCTGCTCGCGCCCCGTGTACTCCTGACAGAGGACCTTGATCTGCGCTTTCCCCCCGTCCCACCACTGACGCCAGGTGGGGAAGTGAGATCGCCCGCCGTGCCAGACCGTCCAAAAGTCCCGGAAAGACCGCTCAAAGCGCTCGTCCTCCAACAGGCTGTTGTTAAAGTGCCAGTAGGCTGAGAAGTGCCTAGCTGGCACCACGCCACCGTCACGGCCACCAGGTTGTGGTCCGTGAGCGGCGCCCGCCTGATGTCGGAGGAGCGAACGCAATGGCGTGGTTCTGCGAGGCGTAGAACCTGTCGATCGGGACTGAGACACCGCCCCTCCCTCACCCTGGTGAAGGTGAAGGCGAGGCGTCCGGTGCTGCCACCGCCAGATGTCGACCAGAGAGAGCCGGCGATCAGCTCTCTCAGGGCGGCCCGGCGAGAGCGGGTAGGGCTCGCGCCCCACCGGTCCGCGGCCTCGAGGGTGCAGTTAAATCCCCGAGGACCACGAGCTCGTCGGCGCCGATGGTGTTCAGGTGGGCCGACATCCGCGGAAAAACTGGACCCTCGCCGGACCCGTGGGGGGCGACGCTGCGTTCACCAGGTGAACGGTAGCCCCCGCCCCGGATCCGGTGGTGTAACAGACGGCCCGCACGACGTTGACCACATCGAGCACCGTGGGGAACAAAGGACCCGGAGAAGGCGTCGCCACCCCACAAGATGACTCGGTGAGGTGGCTGAACGACACTCTCCCCCACTCCAGCAGCCAGTTGGCCTCGGCCTGAGGAGTGGGAGGGTTTCCTGCAGGAAGCACACAGAGTAACCCCTTTTTTCAGGAAGGAGATTACCTGGGCCCTGCGGAAATGGTCCTTGCATCCGTTGACGTTCACGGTCCCGATGCGATACATGGTCCTCTGTCAGGTGTAGTTGGCGACACTCACGGGAGATCCTGAGATCGAAAGTTCTCAACTGGTCGTGTGAAGCTTTCGGGCACGAATGTGCACTTCGTGCGGAAGTCTTGCTGGCGTGGCTGGCCCTGAGGAAGGATCTCACAGAGTTTAGGATCTCTGAATCCCCCATTTGTCCAGGGCCAGCTGGACCTTGTCCCTGCGGTGGATGGTGGCCCCAGGAACTCCAGGAGCTCCGCCGCAGGGATGTCGAGAAGGGCGGACAGACTCTCTGAGCACACGCTGCACGCCGGACTCCGAGTCCTCCTCCCGCTCCTCCGGTTCTCCACCGCCCCCTCGCGGTGGAGAAGCACAACGCACTCACGTTGGTGGGTGGAGCGTTGCGTCTATTTTAATTTGACCGACTCTCCCAGCGCCCCAGGGGGGCGGGGAAGATCGGCGAGGGACCCTGGCGGGGACCGTCTGCACCCCGATTTCGGGGCGCAGGCGGACGCTCGACGTACACCGCCGAGCCGGACGGTCTCGTCGTCCCCACTCTGGGTCCCTCCTTTGAGGTCCGAGGCACGGTCTCAGGCCCGTCCTCTTTCCTCGAAGGAAGGGGATCCACCCTCTCGGGTCCTTCCCTCCCTCCCCTAGAAAGGGGATACACCCTTCGGGTCCTTCCCCCTTCCTCCGCATCAGTCACCGGTTGTTGTTCCAGGGGCTCCTCGCCCCCCTCGGTGACTGGAACGGTCCCCGATGCTGGGTCGGGGACGGGTTCTTAACCCGTTGCGCCGGGAGGGGATCTACCGTGAGGGCACCACCTTCTGCCCTCTCGGTTCTTCCCCTCCCTTCCGCTCCGAGAGACCAAACGCGGGCTCCTCAGAGCCCGCCTCTGCCTCAGGGGTGTTTCACCTCCCCTCTGCAGCACGAGGGCGGAACCCCGTCGCCGCAGGAGAGGGGAGCCTGAGGCAGATCTTGTTCGGGAGGGGTGGTTCGTCCCCCTCCCTCCGACCCGGCGGGGGTCGCTTGCATGGCTCCGCGTTGTCTGCGGAGCCCACGCTGCCTCGGGGCGAATCCGCCTCCTCTCCGGAGAGGCGGAGCCAGAGGCAATTCTTGTTCAGGGAGGGTGGTTTGTCCCCCCTCCGGCCCCTCGGCTGGGGTCGCCTGCATGGGCTCCCATTATCTGCGGAGCCCGCCCCTCGGGAGCCGAGGCAGTTGTTGTTCGGGAGGGTGATTCTTCCCCCCGGCCCCCCTCGGGGTCGCCTGCATGGGCTCAGCGTTGTCCATGGAGCCCCACGCCTGCCCGGGAGCTGGTTCCGCCGCCCCCTCGGCAACACAGGTTTCATGACCCGTGTCGCCGTCGGAGGAAGGCGGTGCCGAGGCAGCTGTTCCTTTGGGGGCCCCTCCTGCCCCCTCGGCGACCTCTCGCTGCGGCCGGCCCCTCGATGGAAGAGTCGGGGCGGCTTCTGAGGTCTTTATTGTGACGGGAGGGATCTGCCCGAAGGCTTCTTTTGCCCTCGCTGGTTCCTCCCTCCCTTTGGCCCCTCGGCGGGGCCTCTTCCATGGCCTCCATAATTCCGCGGAGCCCCGGACTGCCTCGGGGTGGTTCCTTCTCCCCTCCGTGGCAGCACGAGGGGTCGCACCCTCGTCGCCGTAGAGGGGGGCGCCGAGGCGGTCTCTTTCTTTTTGGGGCCTCTATCCTTTGGGACCCTCAGCAAAAGGCCGAGACGTGTGCACTTGCGTGCACACGTGGAAGACAGGCCTGCGCCTTCCTTTTCCCCCTGAGGCTGCCGGAGGCTGTCCCCTGCCCTGCCACGGGCGACCGGGAGCCCGCCCCGGCAGCTTTCTCTCCTCATCGTGCCCGGGGAGGAGGTGTTTGTTTTATCGGCGGTTTGCCGCCTGCCTCGGGACCGCCCGAGGGAGTCCCTTTCTCTGGGACTCCCCCTGACCCCCACCGCCAGATGCGCGGCGCGGCTGGCTTGCCTCTCCCTTGGCCTCCCCGGTGGACCTGGTCGCCACCTTCTTCTGGGCAGGCGACCATAAAGTCCACCTCATGACCTTCTCCAAGGCTGGGAGGCGCAGAGGGTCCCCGCCTGGGGCCCCTCTCCCTTCCCCCGGGTGTTACTGGGAGGGGGGCGGTACTTACTCCCCTTCTCTGCGGGCCTCTTGGAAGGCCCCTGGTGGAGGTGGACTCGGAGGGGTGCGGTGCTTGCTGGTGGTTTTAGGCTTTGCTGGAGCTTGGGGCACCTCTTCTTCTGGTGCCCCAGCTCCTTGCAGTGAAAGCACCGCACCTCCTCCGAGGAATAGAAAATGACGTAATTGGTCCCCCTCGAAGGGGACCACAAAGCTGCTCCCTCCTGGGTGTCCCTCCCCGCCAGGTGGATAGTCACCTGGCGGAAGGACAAGATGTGGCGGAGGGCTTGGTCTTTGCAGCCCAGGGGAGGGGTGGATAGCTGTTTGATCTCCCCAGGGCTTGCAGATGGGGCCTGAGCAGGTCGTCCCCTCAAAAAAAGGTGGCACATTCAAAGGACGACCCTTGTGCCCAGGCCAGCTGAAGGGTCGGCGGGATAAAATCCCCGCCACCGCGGAGACCCCTCTCGATCGCTGTATTCGCGGGCGGCCTCCGATTTTAGGAAGAAGGCGGCTTTGCCGTGCACATCTTGGAGGTCGCCACGATAGCCGATGGCCCCACCACCTTGGCCATGGCCTTGACAAAGCCCTCGATCGAGAGGGAGTCCTTCAGGAGGCACCTGACCCCGTGCCTCCTGGTAATGTTTTTGAAAGGTGCTGCAGCCTCCCCTGCAGCCACCTTTGCCCATTGTTTGGTGGGCTTTGCTGTCTGCCCACTCATTATTTTATATTTGTTTGTATTTTTCTCTATTTATTCATTAAACAAGAAACAAACAAACAATAATTCAAAAATAAAACAAACACAAATTGCACACCCCTGCACTCCAATAGTGCAGGGGCACACAGAACACAAAGTTTTTTTTTTTTTTTTTTTTTTTTTTTTTTTTTTTTTTTTTTTTTATAATAATTAAATAAACGAAAATAGCTACCCCTGCACTCCAATAATGCAGGAGTAGCAAAGTAAAAAATTGAACAAACAAACAAAATTATTAATTTATTTTAAAACAACAAAAATAAAATTCACTCACACCCCTGCACTCCAATAGTGCAGGGCACACACAAAAAAAAAATAAAAATAAAACAACCAAAAGCACAAAGGTTGTGTTTTTTTTTTTTTTTTTTTTTTTTTTTTAAAACAAAACGAAATTAGTATATATTTTTTGATAAAAAAATGAAAAATAACTACCCCTGCACTCCAAGAGTGCAGGAGTAGTGAAATTAAAAATAAAAGAAGCAAACAAAAATTATTTATTTATTTTTTAAAACAAAATAAAACAACGAAAAACAGAAAGGTTGTGTTTTTTTTTTTTTTTTTTTTTTTTTTTTTTCAACAAACAAACGTGCTTATTTATTTATTTTTAAAAATAAATAAACACAATTCACAAACCCCTGCACTCCAATAGTGCAGGGGTAAAAGCAAAAATTCACAAATAAATCAAAGTTCAAAACTAAATAATTGTTTCAAACTTAAAAGAAATTCAAAAAACAAACCAAGGGCAAACAAAGGAGCACACGGCCTGTGCTCCCTGCCTGCCCTTCCCCCACTCTGCACACAGCAGAGATGGGGGATTTTTAAAACAAAACGATTTTTAACTAAAAACTAAAACAGCTATTTACATAAAAATAATTTTCTTAAAAAGACAAAAATAAAAGCTTTAAAGTAAAATTAACAAATCAATAAAAGGAGTGTTTTAAAAAAGAAGAAAAATCAAAGAAAGAAAAATCTCTCCTGCACTTGCTTATAGCACAAGTGCAGGGAGAGAAATGAAAAACTAATAAAGTGTTTTATTTAAAAATAAAACAACTAAACCAGAATGTTTTTAACTAAAAAGGTGCAATACTACTTTAGAAAGTTTAAATTATAAAAAGAATTCAAAAATAAAAAGTTGAAATAACTGTTTTCAATGGTTTTAATGTGGGAAGTGAGGAGCTCACAGAAAGTGTGGCCTCTCAGTAGTAGTCGTAGTAGTCGTAGTAGTATTAATACATAAATTAAGTAACAGAACAGAAATTACCAGTGGCAAGGGCTAGCATTGCAAATTGAATGATCATTGTTTGCAGTCTTGCAGAAGAATCTACTCAGAAACACAGATTCCCCTGTATCCCCTTTATATGAACATGAAGAAGTAATCTGCTCTGTCTATAAGCTTCCTTCTCATGTGGGTGTGGTGTTCATCTGTGACATATTATTAATGTTAATTTCACATCGTGTGATGATAAAAAAAAGGTGATGACGAAAACGATGCATCACACCCTCACTTCCATTTGGTTTCCTGCCAAGGCAGAAAATGTCTTTGAAAAAATAACCAGTGCTATGATTTTATTCTCTTTACTCAGTGACATGGCTACTATCATGCACGTTTGTAGAACTAAAGGCAAATATAAACTAGGTATAAAAAATAATCATGAATCACTAAGCAAGTATGGCAATTTTAAAGTATGTGAAGTGTTTTTTTTATTTTTATTTTTTGTGTGTGTGTTTATTTTTGCCACCTGGCTCTGGACTGCATTTATAGTCTATTGTCTGACCATTTGCCAATCTGTCGCATCCTTATTTACAGAAGGGACTGTATTGCTCAATGACTTGTCTATTTGTTGTATCTTTGGTTTTACACTGAGACACAGTGACATCTAGTGGTGTTTTTAGCCTTGCACATAGCACATGGTCTATTCGACTCACAGGAAAACTGCAGCATTCACCAAACAACATCTGGCGCAGCTTGTATTCTTCAGTTGAAAAGACCAGTCTTTCACATTTGCATTAATTCCTGCCAAGTAGTTTCCCTGAAATCACTCCAAAGCTCCTTATTGTTTTTCCGATACTATTTGTGCAGCTTTGGTTGACAATGAAATCCCAGATTGAAGTTTGAATGAAGGCACATCGTCACTTGACTGCATGATATAAGGAGCTTGCACTCTCACACTTGAGTGCATGATATAAATAGCTTGCATGCTCACTCTTGAGTGCATGATATAAGGAGCTTGCACGCTCACACTTGAGTGCATGATATAAGGAGCTTGCACACTCACACTTGAGTGCATGATATAAGGATTTTGCACTCTCACACTTGAGTGCATGATATAAGGAGCTTGCACGCTCACACTTGAGTGCATGATATAAGGAGCTTGCACGCTCACACTTGGCTTGTTGTTTTATTAAAGCGCATTGTTTGGTGTATCTGAAATGCGACCCTTGTGTAATAATGTATTTTAAATGATTCTGGTATTTGAGGATATACAGTACACCACATTGTAATGTTTCAAAAGTAATACTAATACCAGCAACGCATTGCTTTCCAGGACCAGCTTTCTACATGTTTTTAATATTAAATCTTTAGCTAGCATCATCATTGGGCCAGTTCACACGTGTGCTTTTTATTCACGTGAAGCGGCCATGCCTGTGCACATTGGGAAGAAAAGCTCATGAAAAGGCCCCAAAAAACAGTCACAGTATTTTAATGGGAAAGTCTAATTTATGTGTTGAAATCAGCACCCACTTACTCATGGAAACACGAGTTTCTCATGAAAATGTTAATTAGCTTGTTCAAGAGCCTTACTTAAAGCCACTATAAAAGTCACATGAGAATACATAAGTTACCATGGTCCAAGGATGGCAGCAGGTACGTTAATTTTTTGTTTGTTGTATTTTCATTATTATTATTATTATTATTATTATTATTATTATTATTATTATTATTATTATTATTTCTTAGCAGACATCCTTATCCAGGGCGACAACTGTTACAAAATATCACATTACAAAATATCACTTTATAAAATATCACAATACAGATAAACAACAACGTGGACATGGTTACCTTTAAGAGTAAAATCAAGTAGAAGATACAGAAATATAGCTCTAATTGAGAGCAGTAGTAGAATACAGCAAAGTGTGGAGCAGGTGTGAGTACAAGGTGATACAAGTACTGATACAATTGGGCGATACATAAAGTCCAGTATAGTCGAGGGTTGTGAGGTTTACAGATGCTGCCTGAACAGGTGTGTCTTGAGGAGGTGTCAGAAGGTGTTCAGTTCCACCACTGGGGGGGAAAGGATGGAGAAGGAGCGGGCTCTGGAAGCAGGGGAGCAGGGGGAGGGGTACAGCTAATCTGCCAGTGGAGGAGGACCGGAGGGGGCGAGAGGGGGTGTAGGAAGAAATAATAGGCGATAGGTGAGCCAGTGGAGGGAGCAGAGCAGTGGAGTAGCCTGGGAGAAATGAGGATGGGAAAAGACAAGGCGAGCTGAGCTATGGATGAGTTAGAGCAGATGGATAGCAGAAGCAGGGAGGCCGGCCAGGAGAAAGTTACAGTAGTAAAGGTGGGACAGTACCAGGGCCTGAACTATTCACTGTGTGATGTAGTTTGTGAGGAAGGGGTGAATTCTGCGTATGTTACTGAGGAAGAAGCGACAGGAGCGTGCCAGGGAACAGATGTGCTGTGAGTAGGAGAGGGAGGGGTCGAAGGGTGGTGGATTCAAGAGGAATAAAGATAGATAGATCAGTGGTGGGGGAGGAAGATGGGGGGAAGAACATGAGATCTGATTTTGAGCGGTTGAGTTTAAGATAATGCGAGTGCATCCAAGAGGAGATGGTTGAGAGGCAGGTAGAGATATGGGAGGAAATATTGGAGTCACAGGGGGGAAAAGAGAGGAAGATCTGGGCATCCTCAGCATAGAAGTGATAGGAGAGGCCATGGCAGGAGATGAGGGGACCCAGGGACCGGGTGTAGAGAAAAAACAGGAGGTTTCCCAGGACAGAGCTTTGGGGGACACCTGTCGGAAAAGAGCAAGAGGCAGAGGGTGAGCCATGCCAGGACACCCAGTATGTGTGATCGAAGAGGTAGGAGGAGAACCAGGCAAGAGCAGTACCAGAGAGTCCCACGTCAGTGAGGGAGGACAGGAGAATAGAGAGGTCGACTGTGCCAAAGGCTTGGAGGGGGTAGAGCAGAGAATATTTTGACAGGAGAGCAGAGAGCTGGTGATGTACCAGTCGCTGGAGGGATTTTTTAGATGGGGTGATGAGAGAGGTGTTGAGAACAGAGGAAATGAAAGGGAGAAGGGAGGAAATGAAAGGGAGTAGAGCAGGGACAGCAGCCTGGAAAAGGTGAGTGGGGAGAGGGTCCACAGCACACAGGGTGGGTTTATGGCCCTGGACCAGGGAGCAAAAGATCGAGTCCAAGAGGGGTGAGGAGGAGAAGAAAGATTAGATTAGGGGTTGCAGAGAGTGATGAGGAGTGAGTGAGCAGAGAACAGGGGGGTGAGGGGAAGGATGCGAGGTATTGAAGTGTTTTGGATGTCTGTGAGTTTGAGACAGACAGAAGGCGAAGGGAAGAAATCCAGCAAAGTGGTTGGCGTTGGAGATGTAGATGTTGAAGTCACCTAATGGAACAACAGGGGTGGAGGGAGAAGGGGATGAAGGAGAGGAGGAAGTCAAGCTCATCAAGAAAGTGAGAAAGGGGTCCAGGAGGACAGTAGAGAACAATGAGGAGGAGGAGGTGACAAGGGGAGGTGATTTCAACAGCATGAAACTCATCAGAGAGGGAGAGAGGAAAGAGCAGGAGGGAACCAAAAATAGTAGGGAGGGAGAGAGCAGGCACAGAAATGACAGGCTTCATTATTCTCAGGACAGTTTCCCTGCAGAAGACTTGTCTGTAGTGAATGAGATTGCATACAGTTAAATACATTCATTTCAAATAATGTGATTATTTTTGTCATCAGTAGAATTTACCGTCTAGATCAATTTAACCAGATTATGTGTGAGCAATTGAACCTTTTCAGGAACAAATTGCACTAAAGCGACATTACTGTCTTAGTATTGAGCAAAGTGCATTGAAGGAACACTACTGTTAGTATTTGTGGCAGTGAGGCAGGGTGAAAGCACTGCCAAGGTTCGTGTGTGTGTGTGGGAATATTGGGTGGCAGGGAGGGAGTTAAAATCCTCCCTGTAATAACACGTGGGGATGTGGCTGGATAGACAAATTAGGTGTTGGAGTTAATGTCGGTGTTGGTGGATGTTTGTGTTGCTGTGTGTGTCCTGTGTGTTTATGTTCATTAGTGTTTTTGTATAGACCTTTTATTTTGGCCCTTGTGCCTTTTTATTTTGTTAATGTGTTTTGTTCGTGTCTGTTCTGTTTATTGTTTTGTTTCTTTGCATTAATTAAAGTGCGCATTTGAGCACTTTGAAACTGCAACTTCTGTGTCTGAGTCTCCCTTCCTGGTCAAACAGCTTGCCAGTGACACTGCCCTGTCTTAGTATTCCACAGAGCAAAGAGTATTGAAGGGTTAATACTGTCTTAGTATTCTACAGAGCAAATCACATTGAAGGGTCCCATATTGTTTTCTTCATATATGCTACCACTGTCTGAGATCATTCATAAACACAGTGTACACTGATGAAATTAGATCTTTTCTTACCTTGAGAAGTTAATTCATGCTTTTGTTTCGTCTGGACTTGACGAGTGCAATGCTTTATTTGCTGGGCTTCCGGCTCATGCCTTATCACACTTGCAACATGTTCACAATGGAGCTACTAGGGTTATTTCTAGAACAAAGAAAAGGCTTCTATAACTGCTGTGTTGCTGTCGCTGCACTGGCTTCCAGTGCGTTTTATAATTCATGTAAAAAATCAGACTATTGACATATAAAGCACTAAATGGCTTGGCAACGGATTGCTTAAGAGATTCTGTCCCATATAAACCTCTGTGAACTTACAAGCATTTTATTCGATTGAATTGTTACCGCCCTTATCGCACTATAGTTTATTAAAACATGTGATATGCGTTTTTTTTTTTTTTTTTTTTTTTTGTTTTTTTGCTATTCGTTGCATTTGAAAAATTAACACTTGCTTTTAAAGGGAGATGCAGCATTTTTGTGCCTATGACCCCTAAAAACACTTGTCAGAATGTTTTTTTGTGTGTGTGTGTGTGTGTGTGTGTGTGTGTGTGTGTGTGTGTGTGTGTGTGTGTGTGTGGTGTTGTTGTTGCATTTGTAATCATGTTAGTCGCAGTCTGGAGCCCTGCATCATCATTTCTCATCTCTTTGCGATTCAGTGGTACAAACAGATTGACTGTATATATTTAAGATGATTTTCTTGTTTATTATGTTTTCTTTTGTGTTGTTTGTTTTTAGGTGTGTATCCCTTTAAAAAATAACATCCTGTTTCTTAATTAGTTGATGCGCACGCTTTTTGAAAACAGGATATAGTTTCCTCGGTAAGGGGCCGCTGAGAGGAAACAAGTGAACAAACAGTAGCGCGTACGAGAGAGGGTACACAGGGTGTGAATTAATTGTTTTTCTTGATTTATAGTTATTGAATGTTTGAAATGCATTTGTTACTCGGGTTCTTAGAAAAAGAAAAACACCAATCGATGGAATAAAATGGTTAAATAATACTTCAGTGTGTGGGGTTTGCCTACAGACTATGATTGGTATGTATAAGTGACAAGATGAGTAATTAGTTTAAGACTGCGAGTTTGGAGACACTAATTGTAGGTGATATTGGCTTGGCGGAGTCACAGGTTATCACCAAGGTGAACAACACAAGGAGACAGCGCTTACACCCTCACTTGACAGGAAGTGTCCAATGTGATGTGACCAGCTAACCAGGAACTTTCTCTGGCCACCTTTTTTACAAAATCCCATAAAACAAGAGTTTACAACTACAAGTGTTCTTTCACAGTGACTGCAGTGTTGTTTTGTTGGTGTTCCACTGCTCCTCGTCTTCACAGTGACTGCAGCGTTGTATTGTTGGTGTTCCACTGCTCCTGGTCTTCACAGTGACTGCAGTGTTGTTTTGTTGGTGTTCCACTGCTCCTGGTCTTCACAGTGACTGCAGCGTTGTATTGTTGGTGTTCCACTGCTCCTGGTCTTCACAGTGACTGCAGCGTTGTATTGTTGGTGTTCCACTGCTCCTGGTCTTCACAGTGACTGCAGCGTTGTATTGTTGGTGTTTCACTGCTCCTGGTCTTCACAGTGACTGCAGCGTTGTATTGTTGGTGTTCCACTGCTCCTGGTCTTCACAGTGACTGCAGCGTTGTATTGTTGGTGTTCCACTGCTCCTGGTCTTCACAGTGACTGCAGCGTTGTATTGTTGGTGTTCCACTGCTCCTGGTCTTCACAGTGACTGCAGCGTTGTATTGTTGGTGTTCCACTGCTCCTGGTCTTCACAGTGACTGCAGTGTTGTTTTGTTGGTGTTCCACTGCTCCTGGTCTTCACAGTGACTGCAGCGTTGTATTGTTGGTGTTCCGCTGCTCCTGGTCTTCACAGTGACTGCAGCGTTGTATTGTTGGTGTACTGTAGACTTCTTTCTGTTTGAACCGATTTGAGATACTGTGGTATGAAAGGCGCTATATAAAGCCCTAGGTCCCTCTGACAATGTACTTCTGTGGAGCAAAGGGATAAAAGATGTTATGTAATTGACATTTTCTTTTCACCAAAGGCCTGTTTTTTTTTTTCTTCTCCTCAGTGTTCAACACTAAGACTAATGGATTGTTCTTATTTTCCCATTTTACTGCAGTGTTTAGCTTTAATTTGCTTTATAACACTGAACATTATTTAATAGCACTATTTTCCGGGCCAGAGAGAGTCAACTTCACATAAAACATCTCAGGAAAACAAAAAGCGAGGACAAAATCACCAAGAGTAAGATTTTTTTGCAGCTGATTAGCCCAAGATTTAAGGGTGACAGAGAGGTCTCTGCAGTCTACAACCCTATGATTTGATGTAGAAATAAGAATTGAATTCATTACCTTCGATTATATTGCATGTAATTTGAGGAGAGAGAGAGAGAGAGAGAGAGTGTAAGTGAACCATTGAAGCGGAGGAGGAGGCAGAACAAGAAGCAGTCGCGAGCGGGAAGACTGGTAGGGACGGGGGCGGGGTGGCGAAAGAGGCGGAAGTGACAGGCTGCTGGGGGCAGGGGGCAGTGAAAGAGACGGGAAGTGACAGGCTGCTGAAGTGGCTGATGGGGGCGGGGCGGTGAAAGAGACGGAAGTGACAGGCTGCTGAAGTGACTGATGGGGGCGCGGCGGTGAAAAAGGCGGAAGTGACAGGCTGCTGAAGTGACTGATGGGGGCGGGGCGGTGAAAGAGGCGGAAGTGACAGGCTGCTGAAGTGGCTGATGGTGGCGGGGTGGTGAAAGAGGCAGAAGTGACAGGCTGCTGAAGTGGCTGATGGGAGCGGGGCGGTGAAAGAGGCGGAAGTGACAGGCTGCTGAAGTGGCTGATGGCGGGGCGGTGAAAAGAGGCAGAAGTGACAGGCTGCTGAAGTGGCTGATGGGGAGCGGGCGGTGAAAGAGGCGGAAGTGACAGGCTGCTGAAGTGGCTGATGGGGGCGGGGGGGGCTGTTTCCAGACGAGTAATCCTGTTATCAAATGTATCCAGGCAGTCAGAAACTGAAGAAATGGCAGCGTTGAGAGGATGAATGAGTTGCTTGATGTCACTGGAGATTTAGAGACGAGGATCGGGGAAAGAATCTGGAGAAGCCACAGGATCGGGTGAAACGGCAGACTGAGGGCTAGAGAAGGAGCAGGATGGGGAGCATGTGAAGCTACTGTATCTTTTCAGAGACAGATAATAAGGGTATAACCCAGGTTTTAAATAGTTAGACTGATTGATAGTTTCGGTTACAATAAAGTCACTCTACCTTGCCAGAACTGCAGCTCTAACCTTCCCAGTGTGGTAAACTAACAGAAAGCACTGATCTCTCATCGAGGCTCTATTGCTTTTAAAAATGGTTAAAATGATGGCATTCCCCTGGTGTAAATATTTTGTTGTATATTTAAAAGAGGGACATATGATCCAAAGCTTTGTTCCTTAAGTATGATCTGATTAGAACTGGGGAAAAAAACAAAAGTGAGATTAATTTCTGAGTAAAGGGGGTACTTTGTATTGTGACTTCAGGAGGATGGAGTTCATATTGTGAAGAAGAATTATGGGAGTCCAAGCTTATGAGTTTGTGTGTGTGTCAGACTTTGATCCCTGTGCATCCATTTATATATACATTATTGTACAGCACAAGCAACAGCTTTGGCTTCATTCCATTACACGTTGTCGGTTTGTGTGGTTTAATCTCCCAAGTATAAAGGTCGGAAACCAACAATGCTTTTACAAAGAAACATCTGTTGATCTTCATCTAGTAATTCTCCTTTCAGTTTTGTTTTATTCTAATGCAGTTTTTGCACAAGCTGTGTAGGATTTCCAGCACTGTGACTCACGAAAAGCACAGTAATAAATGGTGGCGTCTTTCAACTGAGAGTCTTCAACTTTGAAAGTTGTCAATTTTTCCCCTGCTTTTACTTCCATTGAAAAACGGGATTCAAGGCCATCAGCTCTGAATTCTGTATTGTCTTGCCACCTCTCTATTAAAACCTGAGGTCCTGTTTCTCCATCATGTCTGTACCAGTAGAGGTGGTAGTTGCTAAGACTTGTTGTATAACTGCATGTAAAAAGAGCAGTTTGTCCTTCTCGAACTGTTATTATGGGAACAGCCTGTGTGACTGCATTTCCAGAGACAAGATCTGAAATAATAATAATAATAATAATAATAATAATAATTATAATAATAATAATAATAATAATAATAATAATAATATGCTGTTAATTATAGAATACTAAAAGATTATAATTACCAAGTGCTGTAATTAGCAATACACACTGAAGGATCATTCCTTGCAGTCTTCTACCAGAATCATCTTGCAGAGAAGGGACAGACATTACTCCCCTGTACAGTTTTCAAGTGGAGTACCAGGCTGTGCTTCACAAGTTCTGTGTTGCAATAAGTGGAGTGTTCCTGTGACACACTGCAGATATTCATTTCGTATCATCTGATAACAAAACAAGAATCAGGTGTTTAGGACCCGCCTCCTTCCCAACACTTCAAGCTTGTTTTCAGACCAGGGCATTTTACACTTCGTAGTGGAAAGTTGATACATTTATAAACAGTGTAAACACATGTATATGTAATGGCTATTGAGCTGCTGTTTTAAAAGGTAAATGACACTGAACTTGATCACATGGCAATAACTTACACAATGATCATTGTCAAATCATCAGGTGCATTTGTTTCTGAAAGTGCTACCAATAAAGATAGTAGCTGGAATAACGCGGTCGTGTATTTACAAGTAACAGGAACACTTCCTCTTTCTTGAACTGCTCTTTTCAGAATCTTCCACTGTTAGTGTATTTCTAAGAGCAAAGTCTTAAATAAATAACATATATATGCTTCAATACATATACTTTAAATCTATCTGCTTCCATTTCACAATTTTATTATTGTTATTACAAACCCCTTTTTTTAAAGCTGAAGCTTATCTATTGCAAGAAATGAAATGAAGCACACAGGTAACATTTCTTGCAGCCTTTTTTGAGAATGATCTTCAGACTACAGACACCATTATTGAAGTAGTTTCTGTGCAGATGACTTGACTGCTGTTAATGAACTTTATATCCATACAGAAGGTAAGCATGGGTGAAACAGAGACATCATGTGGTTACTACTGTAATTAGTAGAACTTACCTTCAATATCCAGTGCTGTTTCATGTTTCCCTTCAATATCCAGTGCTGTTTCATGTTTCCCTTCAATATCCAGTGCTGTTTCATGTTGTCTTCAATATCCAGTGCTGTTTCATGTTGTCTTCAATATCCAGCTTCATATTTTCCTGGTCTAATGCTACTGTTGAGACTTGCATATTTCAGATCACGACCGATTACTGTTACATAACAACATAAGAACATAAGAAAGTTTACAAACAAGAGGAGGCCTTTCGGCCCATCTTGCTTGTTTGATTGTTAGTTGATCCCAGAATTTGCTTATTGATCCCAGAATCTCATCAAGCAGCTTCTTGAAGGATCCCAGGGTGTCAGCTTCAACAACATTACTGGGGAGTTGGTTCCAGATTCCCACGATTCTCTGTGTAAAAAAGTGTCTCCTATTTTCTGTTCTGAAATCCCCTTTATCTAATCTCGACTTGTGACCCCTGGTCCTTGTTTCTTTTTTCAGGTTAGAATCAGAAGATTAAAAACATACTAGATTCTCAGATTACATCCACAGAAATAATAAAATCCCAGGGGAAGATAGTTATGAGGATTTTTTTTACGTCTCATAAGGATATATTTACCCCATTTCTTCTAGATGTTGTCAGCTATGCCTTTTTAAATTAGGAACATCATAAATCTATGCTAGCATATATGTCTTATTCTAAAACAGGATAATGGCCCTTCATAGTGTAGCAGCTATCATCCTCGCTTATCCAAACAGATTGCAACATTCTATAAAAAATTGTAGCTGCTAGACATCAAAAGCTTATCGATAACATTATTCATCGCGACCAGAAGGGCTTCATGAAAGGTAGATTTTCATCAGATCACGTTAGACAATTAATGACCTTACAAATACTGATGGTAACATAGAAACAATTGTGGGATATGAAGTGGAGGCACACTGGCCATGCTTCCACTATCCATTCTCTTATTTTACACACTGGCCATGCTTCCACTATCCATTCTCTTGTTTTACACATAGTAATGTACTTTTCAGTAAATGTATATGGGGATATAAGAAAGCAAGGCTTAAAATCAGTAAACTGTATGACAGTCATAATAGAGGAGGTATGAATATTGCCGATTCATACAAGTATTATTTAGCTTATTAAGTTAGGCCTCTTAGAGATTTGTTTGTAAAATCAAGCAATCCAGGAACTTGAGTTACATTGCTGAAAGAATTGCTGCCCCTATAGTTTAAAAAGACGTATTGTTACATTGCCCTCCACCCGCTCTAAAGAAAAAACTTTATTTTTAGATTTTGCACACATTTTCAGAAGATCAGCCCTTCTTTTAAAGTATCAAATTTATACAAAATGATTTAAACATAATTAGTGTAAAGTCAAAATGGGAGAGAAAGTTAGGAACTCTAGTAATTGCATCATCCTGGAATAATGTTAATTAGAAAAATGATAATAATAATAATAAACACAGCAATAACAATAGGCTTCCCCAGGCTGGGAAGCCTATTGTTATTGCTGTGTTTATTATTAAACTTCCAAGCCAAAGGCTGTGGAATCCTATTGTTATTGCTGTGTTTATTAGGCTTCCAAGCTGTAGGCTGGGGAAGCCTATTGTTATTGCTGTGTTTATTATTAGGCTTCCAAGCCGTAGGCCTATTGTTTTTGTTAGGATTTTCAATAAACCACTTCACTATTATTATTATTATTATTATTATTATTATTATTATTATATTTTTTTTTTTCTGCCAAAACATGCTCAAAAACTCACGAAATTCGGTACACTGGTAGATGCCTATGGATGATAGTCGGTGATATTCAGCAAATTTGCGCAAGTCACATGGTTCGGCAGCCATATTGGATTTTGCGGAATTTGTTAAAATGCCTATGTTTTGGAAACCGCTTACTGCAGAGTTCTGAAAATTGCAATGCATGTTGAGGGATAGTCCATGATTAACTGTTGTTAATATGAAGCTGATTGGTTCTGTGGTTTGGCAACCACATTGATTAATGACATAAAATTAACATAAAAATATAAAATCATCAAAATTCAAACATCTACTTCTCTGAAGCCACTTATCCGATTGAAACAAAAATTGGAATAAAACATCTCAGTATGGTCATCTGTTACGCTTGTTCAAGAGAATTTGCTACTGTGAAAATCATGGCGTCCACGCTGCATGACATCATCAACATACGCAACTGGCTATAAAACTGCCTATAACTTCTTATCGGCTGCACCAAAAAGCACGAAATTTGGCACAGATGTAGACGGCTATGGGATGTTGTGTCGTGGTCAATATGGCGGCCTTTGGTCACATGGTGTGGCAGCCATGTTGGATATAATGAAAATTTTGGGAAATTTTCAAATGTCTTTTTCTCATGAACGCTAAATAGTAAAGTTGTAAAAAATTTTGTACATAGTGCGCTCATGTCCACGATTGATTTTTCTTAAGGAAAAATTGATCGGTCACATGGTGTGGAAGCTATGTTGGATTTTGCGTAAAACGCTTAAAAAACATCTCCTTATGAACCCTTTGGCCAATTGATGTGAATCTTGGGTATACGTTATCTTTGTAGTGTCCTTTAAAAAAATTAATCAGGAAAGGTTCCTACATGAACAAACATGACTGCCATGAGCCAATAAATATGGGTGACATGCCAGTTTCACCAATTTTTTACCCTGAAATGACACATTCCCACCACTAGGGGCAGCTGTTAACATGGAAACGTGAGTACAGTCTTGGAAAAAATATTTTTCAAAGCAGCCATTTTCCCTGGTGTCTAGCCGATCAGTGGTGTAACTTAAAACACAGTAATTACAGTGGAAAGGATTATGTTAATTTAGACGTACACACAGTACATTATACAAAGATACATACTGTAAACTAAGAAAACATTTTTTTAAATCTGTTGCAGCTGCATCCACGCGAAAAAAAAACACTGCACTAATCTTTTTAAAACAACGCTATCGAAACAATCAAATGCATAATACATCAGCTTTACAAGTCACACGAATATAGTTTGCTTAAAAATCGTTATATCAGTATTTTACGACTGAACTGTGGTCAAACACAGTCACAAATACTGAATCTGTTAAAACGAAACCGCGTGTGTAATCCAAAGAGGTATGTGAGAAGGGGAAGGGGAAGGGGGGGGGGGGTAATATGGTTATTATTTTTAAGCAGCCATTTTTTCCTGGTGTCTAGCAGATTACAATAATTACAGTGGAAAGGATTATGTTAATTTAGACATACACACAGTATATTATACAAAGATACATACTGTAAACTTAAGAAAACATTTTTTTTTAAAACTGAATCAATCGTGGACATGAGCGCACTGTGTACAAAATTTTTCACACTTGTGCTATTTACCGACCACAGTTCAGTCGTACAAATAATTATATAACGATTTTTAAGCAAACTATACTGTGTATAATTATTTAATCGCTGTTTAGCAGCTCAAAGTGAACCGCAGATGAAAACATACACATTTCACATCCACATTTTCCACTTGTACGCTTGAGCGATTTCAATTGACTGACTTTTATAATTCATAATATTGGTCAATATATGGCAGATGTCAGTTACGTTCTACCATTTATTGTAATTATATTAAGTTGTATTTATAGGGCTGTGTTTAGAGATAAATCAGGTCCGATTCAGTTGCAATTCAACAGTACCCACTGGAAAAAAAAACCCTGCGTAATGTTGTTTGTTTAATTAAAATATCATCGTAGATATGCTGGCTTCACACAACTGCACACATGCTCACACACAGTAAGTAATCGCTTGCTCTATCAAATAGAATTGTATAAAAGACCGCACGGCTATTCACAGCGAATCCTCCCCAAAACGGACATTTTACTATAAATATTCTCTAAAACACTGTGTATAATTACACTATGTAACACAATTTTTGTTCCTGGGTAGTAAGTGTAAAAAATACCATCATGTTTCTTAATTAGTTGATGCGCGCACTTTTTGAAAACAGGATATAGTTTCCTCGGTAAGGGGCAGCTGAGAAGAAACAAGTGAAGAAACGGCAGTAGCGCGTACGAGAGAGGGTACACAGGGTGTGGATTTCTTGTTTTTCTTGATTTATAGCTATTGAATGTTTGAAATGCATTTGTTACTCGGGTTCTTAGAAAAGAAAACACCAATCGATGGAATAAAATGGTTAAATAATACTTTAGTGTGTGGGTTTGCCTACAGACTATGATTGGTATGTATAAGTGACAAGATGAGTAATTAGTTTAAGACTGCGAGTTTGGATTCACTAATTGTAGGTGATATTGGCTTATGAGTCACAGGTTATCACCAAGGTGAACAACAACACAAGGAGACAGCGCTTACACCCCTCACTTGACAGGAAGTGTCCAATGTGATGTGACCAGCTAACCAGGAACTTTCTCTGGCCACCTTTTTTACAAAATCCCATAAAACAAGAGTGTTAGCAACTACAAGTGTTCTTTCACAGTGACTGCAGTGTTGTTTTGTTGGTGTTCCAATGCTGGTCTTCACAGTGACTGCAGCGTTGTATTTTTGGTGTTCCACTGCTCCTGGTCTTCACAGTGACTGCAGCGTTGTATTGTTGGTGTTCCACTGCTCCTGGTCTTCACAGTGACTGCAGCGTTGTTTTGTTGGTGTTTCACTGCTCCTGGTCTTCACAGTGACTGCAGCGTTGTATTGTTGGTGTTCCACTGCTCCTGGTCTTCACAGTGACTGCAGCGTTGTTTTGTTGGTGTTTCACTGCTCCTGGTCTTCACAGTGACTGCAGTGTTGTATTGTTGGTGTTCCACTGCTCCTGGTCTTCACAGTGACTGCAGCGTTGTATTGTTGGTGTTCCACTGCTCCTGGTCTTCACAGTGACTGCAGCGTTGTATTGTTGGTGTTCCACTGCTCCTGGTCTTCACAGTGACTGCAGCGTTGTATTGTTGGTGTTCCACTGCTCCTGGTCTTTACAGTGACTGCAGTGTTGTATTGTTGGTGTTCCGCTGCTCCTGGTCTTCACAGTGACTGCAGCGTTGTATTGTTGGTGTTCCACTGCTCCTGGTCTTCACAGTGACTGCAGTGTTGTATTGTTGGTGTTCCACTGCTCCTGGTCTTCACAGTGACTGCAGCGTTGTATTGTTGGTGTTCCACTGCTCCTGGTCTTCACAGTGACTGCAGTGTTGTATTGTTGGTGTTCCACTGCTCCTGGTCTTCACAGTGACTGCAGCGTTGTATTGTTGGTGTTCCACTGCTCCTGGTCTTCCACAGTGACTGCAGCGTTGTATTGTTGGTGTTCCACTGCTCCTGGTCTTCACAGTGACTGCAGCGTTGTATTGTTGGAGTTCCACTGCTCCTGGTCTTCACAGTGACTGCAGTGTTGTATTGTTGGTGTTCCGCTGCTCCTGGTCTTCACAGTGACTGCAGCGTTGTATTGTTGGTGTTCCACTGCTCCTGGTCTTCACAGTGACTGCAGTGTTGTATTGTTGGTGTTCCACTGCTCCTGGTCTTCACAGTGACTGCAGCGTTGTATTGTTGGTGTTCCACTGCTCCTGGTCTTCACAATGACTGCAGCGTTGTATTGTTGGTGTTCCACTGCTCCTGGTCTTCACAGTGACTGCAGCGTTGTATTGTTGGTGTACTGTAGACTTATTTCTGTTTTAACCGATTTGAGATACTGTGGTATGAAAGGTGCTATATAAAGCCCTAGGTCCCTCTGGCAATGTACTTCTGTGGAGCAAAGGGATAGAAGATGTTGTGTAATTGACATTTTATTTTCGCCAAAGGCCTATTATTTTTTCTTCTCCTCAGTGTTCAAAACTAAGACTAATGGATTGTTCCAATTTTCCCATTTTACCTCAGTGTTTAGATTTAATTTGCATTATAACAGAGAACATTATTTAATAGCACTATTTTCCAGGGGTGGCTTATACCATTTAATTGCCAAGCTACCAGTAGGTGGAGGGACCGTACAGATTAATCTAATATTTCAGCAGTTGTTGTTAAGGTGATGTGTCTTGTAGCTTGCTTCAACCCTTTGGAGCCCAAGAACTCTGGGTCTGTCCTCTTTCATTAGTGTCAGCACCATCACAGGAGACCAGCAGGGCCATTACACATACTGTATATGACCAACGTCGTGCTGCATCGATGATTTCACAGTGGCCAATTAGTGCCTACTCTGTAATAGATGCAGTTTGCAAATAACTGCCCATGTAAAGAGAAGATTGAGAAAATGAGTGTCTGGGCTGCTTGGCCTTTTGAGGGACTCACTACACAACAAGGTCACAACACACAATAATAATAATATTATTAATGATAATAATGATGTAGGAAATAAAAACCCTTAAAGGTTAAATACATCAGTAGTTATAAGATTCAAAATGTCTCTGTGACAGGATGCGAATGGTGCAGTGAAATGAAGTGCAATCTCCAAACAGAATTCTCCCAAAAATCCTCGTTTTATTTTCTTAAATCAAATAACACAAAATAATACTAATAAAAATAATAATAATCCAACCATCTACCAATGATGGTATCGGGCTAAAACAGAAAGGGTCCAGTCTCTGGAAAACAAACAAAAGATTGCTTAACCACAATCCTCCGTGCACGAAAATGTGCTCCCTTTCCTCCGGGATTGTGGTGCGTCTTTGTGCTGTGTTGTGCTGTGCAGTGAGGGGCGTGCTCTGGTGTTAGTGTTGGATCCGTGGCTACAGCCTTCCGTCCTCCTGCTCCTCTGAATAATACACAAAAAACAAACAACACATAATAGACAAGACAAAAAGCTCCGGCTGGTCGCTCAATCTCTCAGCGCAAGGGCAGGTACTGACGTAGCTGTTTCCCCTTTGTCCCCAGCAGACTCCTCCCTGCAATCAGCACGCCGCCATGGTTTTCTCCAATGAGGGGCTGCCCGCGAGCTGACTGCAATGGAGTCGCCCTGAGTACTTGCAACTCTGAGCTCCTCCTAATATGGTTACCTTCCGGTTTCCACCTACCATTAAGGTGGTCCACCCCTTACACAGCGCCCTTTCTAGTTGGGAGGGAGATTTTCAGCATTGATCCTTTCTCTGTCTATTACAGTCTCCAATACCAATTCACAGAACAGGAGCAAGGGCTGAATGGAGTAACAACCTCAGGGATTGAAATAGGAGATAAGTGCTTGTGAGTTTAGAAAGAGTTTCCTCTTGGCTTGTGGAGAGCCTCCCTCACAGAGGTGAGACCCGAACCCATCGGCCTCCGAGGCTGGGAAGCAACCGTTACTTCCCAAGGGAGAGATGAAGAGTAGGATAGTGGGTGAATTGAAGAGAAGTGTAGAAGTCTCCCAGGCTGACAGGGGAGGTCAGAGCGGCTGGACTTCTGAGGATGAGTAGTGAGCTTCACTTCCCTCACTGGGAAACAGGAACGCTGAAAAGAGAAGGAAATAAATATGCAAAGAGGGTCTCCAGAGAGGGAGACTGGCACAGAAGAAAGCAGATATTTAGGAAGGCGTACAGGGTTTCCCTTTGGCTCGTGGAGAGCCACCCTCGCGGAGGTGAGACCGAACTGATTGGCTTACAAGGCTTGGGAGCAAGCGTTACTTCCCCCAAGGGGAGCCTAGAGAGGAAACAACAGGAAGATGAAAGAAAGTTAAGCTAGATTCATGGTTGGAGAGGTGGCCCCCACATACTAGCAATACTCTGTTGGAGAGAAGAGCGGATTTAAGATTCTGCTGCTGTGGAAGGCCAGTACTTTCACAGCTGAGTTTACAGAGCTGCACGAATTGACCCTGGTGGAGCTGGTCGGTTTTGTAGATGCATAGAAAGGAGATAGTGAGAGATGGGGACGAGAGAGAGGGTGCTTTGGCTAAAAACACTTTGTGATATTCTTAAAAATAGGGCCGCCATATCTGACAGAGAGGTTGAAAATGTTAAACAAATAAGAATCGAGTTCCTGCAGCCATAGAGAATCAACGTCACATAAAACAAAAAGCAAGGACAAATTCACCAAGAGTAAGATTTTTTTGGAGCTGAGGATCCCAAGATTTAAGGGTGACAGATAAGTCTTTGCAGTCTACAACCCTATGATCTCATGTAGAAATAAGAATTGAAATCAAGTTAATATCTTTACATTCGATTATATAGCATGTAATCTGAGGAGAGAGAGAGAGTGCCAGTGAACCATTGAAGCAGAGGAGGAGGCAGAATGAGAAGCAGTCGCGAGCAGGAAGATTGGCAGGGAGGGGGGCGGGGCGGCAAAAGAGGCGGAAGTGACAGGCTGCTGAAGTGGGGGGGTGCTGGTTCTTCCAGACAAGTAATCCTGTTATCAAATGTATCCAGGCGGTCAGAAACTGAAGAAATGGCAGCGTTGAGAGTTGCTTGATGTCACTGTAGATTTAGAGACGAGGATCGGGGAAAGAATCTGGAGAAGCCACAGGACCGTGTGAAACAGCAGACTGAGGGCTAGAGAAGGAGCAGGATGGGGAGCATGTGAAGATACTGTATCTGTTCAGAGACAGATAATAAGGGCTTAACCAAGGTTTTAAATAGTTAGACTGATTGATAGTTTCGGTTACAATAAAGGCACTCTACCTCGCCAGAACTGCAGCTCTAACCTTCCCAGTGTGGTAAACTAACTGATCTCTCATCAAGGCTCTATTGCTTTTAAAAATGGTTAAAATGATGGCATTCCCCTGGTATAAATATTTTGTTGTATATTTAAAAGAGGGACATATGATCCAAAGCTTTGTTCCTTAAGTATGATCGGATTAGATCTGGGGAAAAAAACAGAAGTGAGATTAATTTCTGAGTAAAGGGGGTACTTTGTATTGTGATGTCAGGAGGATGGAGTTCATATTGTGAAGAAGAATTATGGGAGTCCAAGCTTATGAGTTTGTGTGTGTGTGTCAGACTTTGTTCACTGTGCATCCTTTTATATATACATTATTGTACAGCACAAGCAACAGCTTTGGCTTCATTCCATTACACGTTGTCGGTTTGTGTGGTTTAATCTCCCAAGTATAAAGGTCGGAAACTAACAATGCTTTTACAAAGAAACATCTGTTGATCTTCATCTAGTAATTCTCCTTTCAGTTTTG
Source organism: Huso huso (assembly GCA_036884735.1). Lineage (NCBI taxonomy): Eukaryota > Metazoa > Chordata > Actinopteri > Acipenseriformes > Acipenseridae > Huso > Huso huso. The sequence continues at coordinate 32,297,461 of CM072673.1, forward strand.
TTTTATTCTAATGCAGTTTTTGCACAAGCTGTGTAGGATTTCCAGCACTGTGACTCACGAAAGGCACAGTAATAAATGGTGGCGTCTTTCAACTGAGAGCCTTCAACTTTGAAAGTTGTCAGTTTTTCCCCTGCTTTTACTTCCATTGAAAAGCGGGTTTCAAGGCCATCAGCTCTGAATTCTGTATTGTCTTGCCACCTCTCTATTAAAAACTGAGGTCCTGTTTCTCCATCATGTCTGTACCAGTAGAGGAGGTAGCTGCTAAGACTTGTTGTATAACTGCATGTAAAAAGAGCAGTTTGTCCTTCTCTGTTATTATGGGAACAGCCTGTGTGACTGCATTTCCAGAGACAAGATCTGAAATAATAATAATAATAATAATAATAATAATAATAATAATAATAATAATAATAATAATAATATGCTGTTAATTTTAGAATAATAAAAGATTATAATTACCAAGTGCTGTAATTAACAATACACACTGAAGGATCATTCCTTGCAGTCTTCTACCAGAATCATCTTGCAGAGAAGGGACAGACATTACTCCCCTGTACAGTTTTCAAGTGGAGTACCAGGCTGTGCTTCATGAGTTGTGTGTTGCTATAGGTGGAGTGTTCCTGTGACACACTGCAGATATTCATTTCGTATCATGTGATAACAAAAAAAAAAATCAGGTGTTTAGGACCGCCTCCTTCCCACACTTCAAGCTTGTTTTCAGACCAGGGCATTTTACACTTCGTAGTGGAAAGTTGATACATTTATAAACAGTACGAACACATGTATATGTAATGGCTATTGAGCGGCTGTTTTAAAAGGTAAATGACACTGAACTTGATCACATGGCAATACTTACACAGTGATCATTGTCAAATCATCAGGTGCATTTGTTCCTGAAAGTGCTACCAATAAAGATAGTAGCTGGAATAACTTTCGTTGTGTATTTACAAGTAACAGGAACACTTCCTCTTTCTTGAACTGCTCTGTCAGAATCTTCCACTGTTAGTGTATTTCTAAGAGCAAAGTCTTAAATAAATAAAAGATATGCTTCAATAAAATATATCTGCTTCCATCTCACAGTATTAATATTATTATTCCAAACACATTTTTTAAAGATGAAGCTTATCTATTGTAATAAATGAAATGAAGCACAAAGGTAACATTTCTTGCAGCCTTTTTTGATTTTTTGGTTACTTTTGTAATTAGTAGAACTAACCTTCAATATCCAGTGCTGTTTCATGTTGTCCTTCAATATCCAGTGCTGTTTCATGTTGTCTTCAATAGCCAGTGCTGTTTCATGTTGTCTTCAATATCCAGTGCTGTTTCATGTGATCCAGCTTCATATTTTCCTGGTCTAATGCTACTGTTGAGACTTACATATTTTGGATCACGTCCGATTACTGTTACATAACAACATAAGAACATAAGAAAGTTTACAAACGAGAGGAGGCCATTTGGACCATCTTGCTCGTTTGATTGTTAGTTGATCCCAGAATTTACTTATTGATCAGCTTCAACAACATTACTGGGGAGTTTGTTCCAGATTCCCACGATTCTCTGTGTAAAAAAGTGCCTCCTATTTTCTGTTCTGAATGCCCCTTTATCTAATCTCCTCTTGTGACCCCTGGGCCTTGTTTCTTTTTTCAGGTTAGAACCAGAAGATTAAAAAAATACTAGATTTTCAGATTACATCCACTGAAATAATAAAATGCCAGGGGAAGATAGTTCTGAGTATTTTTGGTTTTTTTTTTTACGTCTCTTAAGGATATATTTACCCGATTTCTTCTAGATGTTGTCAACTATGCCTTTTTAAATAAGGGACATCCTAAATTTATGCTAGCATATATGTTTTATTCTAAAACAGGATAATGGCCCTTCACAGTGTAGCAGCTATCATCCTCTCTTCTCCAAACAGATTGCAAAATTCTATCAAAAATTGTAGCTGCTAGACGTCAAAAGCTTATCGATAATATTATTCATCGCAACCAGAAGGACTTCATGAAAGGTAGATTTTCATCAGATCACGTTAGACAATTAATGACCTTACAAATACTGATGGTAACATAGAAACAATTGTGGAATATGAAGTGGAGGCACACTGGCCATGCTTCCACTATCCATTCTCTTATTTTACACACTGGCCATGCTTCTACTGTCCATTCTCTTATTTTACACATTGGCCATGCTTCCACTATCCATTCTCTTATTTTACACCAGGGGCATAGCTAGGGTTAGATTTTTACTGAGGCAAAAAAAAAGTTGAACAAACCTCTTGCAGATCCTGTTCATGTTACAAAGATAAAAGTTATCATCTTATAAAGCCTGGAGACTTTTCATGTAAACTGCATAGCAATATTAAGTCCCTTGGATGATGATGTTAATGTTAACATTTGATGACCCATATTATTTCAAAGATTAAAACTAATTATCTCCCAGCAAAACCACAGCAACCTAAAATGACCATATTGACACTGTCAGAAATATGTTATTTTAAAGGACAAGAATTTAACACCAATATTAATAAGTAGATGGGTTCATACGTTTATTGACATGCATTTGGTTCACTGCTACTTAAGTTGCCTTACACTGCTGCTGACACTGTGACTGGTGCTGACACTGCTGGGACTGGTGCTGACGCTGGGAATGGTGCTGACACTGCTGACACTGGTGCTGACACTGTGACTGATGCTGACACTGCTGACACTGGTGCTGGTGCTGTGACTGGTGGTGACTCTGTGACTGGTGCTGACACTGTGACTGGTGCTGACACTGCTGACACTGGTGCTGACACTGTGACTGGTGCTGACACTGCTGTGACTGGTGCTGACACTGCTGGGACTGGTGCTGACACTGTGACTGGTGCTGACACTGCTGTGACTGGTGCTGACACTGCTGGGACTGGTGCTGGCACTGGGACTGGTGCTGACACTGCTGGGACTGGTGCTGGCACTGGGACTGGTGCTGGCACTGGGGCTGGTGCTGGCACTGGTGCTGGTGCTGAAACTGCTGGGACTAGTGCTGACACTGGGACTGATGCTGACACTGGTGCTGGTGCTGTGACTGGTGGTGACTCTGTGACTGGTGCTGACACTGGGACTGGTGCTGACACTGCTGGGAATGGTGCTGGCACTGGGACTGGTGCTGACACTGGGACTGGTGCTGACACTGCTGGGACTAGTGCTGACACTGGGACTGATGCTGACACTGCTGACACTGGTGTTGGTGCTGTGACTGGTGGTGACACTGTGACTGGTGCTGACACTGGGACTGGTGCTGGCACTGGGACTGGTGCTGACACTGGGACTGGTTTTGACACTGCTGAGACTAGTGCTGACACTGGGACTGGTGCTGACACTGGTGCTGACACTGACTGGTGCTGACACTGTGACTGGTGCTGACACTGACTGGTGCTGACACTGGTGCTGACACTGTGACTGGCGCTGACACTGACTGGTGCTGACACTGGTGCTGACACTGTGACTGGTGCTGACACTGACTGGTCCTGACACTGGGACTGGTTCTGACACTGCTGGGACTAGTGCTGACACTGTGACTGGTGCTGACACTGGTGCTGACACTGTGACTGGTGCTGACACTGTGACTGGTGCTGACACTGACTGGTGCTGACACTGTGACTGGTGCTGACACTGACTGGTGCTGACACTGGTGCTGACACTGTGACTGGTGCTGCCACTGCTGGGACTGGTGCTGACACTGGGACTGGTGCTGACACTGTGACTGGTGCTGACACTGTGACCGGTGCTGACACTGGGACTGGTGCTGACACTGCTGGGACTGGTGCTGACACTGTGACTGGTGCTGACACTGGCACTGGTGCTGACACTGCTGGGACTGGTGCTGACACTGCTGGGACTGGTGCTGACACTGACTGGTGGGTACACAAAAAACAACAAATGTGAGCCACAAAATAGACACAATCTATCAGTACACAGTATGTTACTATTTGTTATAATAGCAATTAAACTTTTTTTCATTAAAAAGTTGTATTAAACAAGTTAACATATTCAAAGTATAGCGAAAAAAATGTGTAATCCCTCGAGAATGATTGTAGTTTTTGAAGCAAAGGAACTCAAACCAGTATGCTTGAAAGAATGCATCCATAAGCCATAGATTCCAATTTACTCTATTTTGTCTGTCTGTGTGTGTGTGTGTGTGTGTGTGTGTGTGTGTGTGTGTGTGTGTTTCTGTATGTAGTACTGTTTTTTTTCTTTAATGTGTATAGTTAATTTTTGTAAATTTTTTTTTTGATTGGTTTGTATTTCAACTCTGTATTTTGATATACAGTACATTTGTACGTTTACAGCTTCTATTAGTACATTATTATGTTAGTTAATTCAGCTTGCTTTTGCTGAAAAACGTTTTGGGAAAATACAAATGTAATACCATAACTGTAAAAAGCAACATGTTTTGAGCTTGAGAGTGTTTTGAAAGTGACTAGTAGTGTGTTTTGAGTGTACTACTACACCGGTGTATTGCCTGTGTATGCAGTGTTTCAGAGCGGGAGAGTAAACATCAAGGAACAAGTGACTAAGAAAATGATGAAAAAAATGTAAAACTTGATGTGTCAAAGACAACTTCTGTGTCGATCTTTTACAGTGGTTCCACAAATGGGGCCCCAAATCTGTTTGGCGCCAGGCCCACAAACAGTTAATCTGGCCCTGGCTGTGGTAGTCCTAGTTAGAGCTCTGGAATCTGATTTGCTGGGTAGCCATATAATGGCTGTTCATGTACAATATTTGTATGACACTATAGTACTTTGTAACAGGGCGAGCAGCCCTGTACAGGGTTTGTTTATTTTAGAGAGGGGTTTCCCCCTCCGCCCCTGTGTTAATTTGTATTTGATTATTATTATTATTGTATTATGATTTAGTTAGTGTATTTATATGATGGCGAAGCGCCGTGTATTTTGTTATTGTTTTGTTTATAGAAGTGAAGGCGTAGCCGTTTGTTTGTTATTATTTAGTAGCGTGGATGGGAAGCCCCATCCACACAATATATAGAAAACTCGTGCAGAAGGTGGCCATCTCCCGAATTAATTAGGTGACTTAATTTGTTGCTAATTGGGAGATATATAAAAAGCCTGCAGCTCCAGCTTGGGGTGGGTTTAAGAGGTTTAAGAGGAGGAGAGAGAGACAGAGAGAGAGAGAGAGAGAGAGAGAGAGAGAGAGAGAGAGAGAGAGAGCAAGCAAAAACTAAACTAAACTAAAAACTCTAGGAACAGTGAAGGCAATTGCTCAGCCTGACCTGGGTTTTGTTTATATTTTGTGTGCGAGACTTGTTTTTGTTTAACATTTTTATTTTGCTCTGCGAGCAAGTGTGTTTCTTGTTTAAACCTTTTATTTATTTTATGTATTTAAATAAAATGGCGCCGTCTTTAACTGCAGTACTTGCCTGGTGTCAGTATCTTTCCCGTCCCTGCTTCTGCCGTTACGTCACCTCCCAGCCATCCTGTCACATACTTTGACAAGGTATTCACCAATAATAATAATAATAATAATAACACTATGTAACACAATTTTTGTTCCTGGGTAGTAAGTGTTATTTCCTAATTGCTTATGCCTCAAAAGTATAGAAAATGGCTATTATTCCCCACAAACTTTGCTTTTGTGACCAGGACAGTGATATTTTGAAATTTACCTATTTCCAATGAGAAAAGAATTTGTGTCTTTTCGTTCACATAAAGTCAGAAAAAAAACAACATATGAATACAAATTAACATGTATTTATACTAAAGTAATACAAAAAATGACTACAAAAGATTTAGAAGTGAGTAGTTTTGAGATTTATGATTATACTGTAAATCACTTTCACTAATCAGCCCCCAAATGTAGTCTCCATCATGTTTCTCGTTATACTGTCCTTGGTAGCGGCGTTCAAGGTCCAGTATATCCTGGTGGAAGCGCTCGCCTTGCTCCTCCTCGGTACGCTCCCATGTTCTCCTTGAATTTATCAAGATGAGCATCAAGGATATGGACTTTGAGGGACATCCTACAGCCCATTGTGCCGTAGTTCTTCACCAGAGTCTCAACCAGCTCCACATAGTTTTCGGCCTTGTGATTGCCCAGGAAGCCCCGAACCACTGCGACAAAGCTGTTCCAAGTCCGCTTTCTCCCTTACTAGTGAGCTTCTTGGGAATTCATTGCACTCCAGGATCTTCTTTATCTGTGGTCCCACGAAGACACGGCTTTGACCTTGCCTCAGACAGCTTAGGGAAGAAGTCTTGAAGGTACTTGGAGGCTGCGACTCCTTATCTAGAGCTCTGACAAATTGTTTCATAAGGCCCAATTTGATGTGCAGTGGTGGCATCAGCATCTTCCAGGGATCCACCAGTGGCTCCCACTTGACGTTGTTCCTCCCCACAGAGAACTCGGTCCGCTGTGGCCAGTCCCGCCTGTGGTAGTGCGCCTTGGTGTCCCTGCTGTCCCAAAGGCAAAGATAGCAGGGAAACTTGGTAAAACCGCCTTGGAGACCCATCAGGAATGCCACCATTTTGCCACCAGGTCCTATGACCTCCCAGCCATACTCATCATACTTCAAGGCGTCCAGCAAGGTCTTGATGCTGTTGTAATCCTCTTTGAGGTGCACCGAATGAGCCTGGGGAAGAGACGGGTACTTGTTACCATTATGAAGCAGCACGGCTTTGAGGCTCCTGGATGAGCTGTCAATGAAGAGGCGCCACTCATTCTGGTTACAGGCGATTCTGATTGCCTCGAACACTGGTCACATTGTGGCAGAAGCAGAGCCCATCTTGACGGGTGAAGAAGCTGGAAAAAGGTTGGTGACGCTTCCTCTGATCTGCGACTTGCACACTTTCATCCAACAAGTTCCACTGCTTGAGCCTAGACGTCAAAAGCTCGGCATTGGACTTGGTGAGACCAAGATCTCTAATCAAGTCGTTGAGGTCTTTTTGGTTGGGGTAGTATGGGTTTCTCTCCTCAGCTCCACCTCTGAAATTGTCATCTGGATCTACAACGCTTCCTTCTCTGACTTGCTGCTGTCTTCTAAAGACGGCTCTCTCTCCGGAGGAGTGGGTACGGGAGCTCATGGCAATGGCCACCATGCAGAAGTAGCAGTTGCTTGAGTGGTCAGTGGGTTCCCCGCCAAATTCTTGGGATAGCTAACTTCATGGCTCTCTCTTTTCCCCCCTCTGTACCATCCTACAAAAATACATTTATTTCACCCATGACTAATGTGTAAGAGATTCTCAAGAACATTTTTATATATGATATATTTTTTCAATAACATTGAAAATTGTAAAACATTTTAAAATTAAAATTTTTACAATTTTAAAATTTTAACAAATTTTATAACATAAAATTCCGAGCAACAATTGTCCATCTTACCTTCCAGAGTTTTTTTGCAGTGTCTTGAGGTGAAATGAGGTGCCCAGGGTTTGTCTTGATCCCGACAGGCATGCGAAAATATGCCTTGTAGGCCTCACGCATCTTAGCAGATGCATCCACGGAGTACATTTTCGCTCTTGTCTTGATAAATTGGCGCAGACATAGCAAAATGCGTCTGCCGGATGCTTGCAGCCTCTTGATGCCATCTCAGAAAAATGCAGATATGTATCCACTTAGGCAGCTGGATAAGGGCGTCTGCTAAGAAATAAATAATACTAATAATAATAACTAAACTGAACTGGTGGGCTTAAGGCCCCTGTATTTATACTACTATTTATATTACTAGAAAGTTCTAGAAGTTACTCCAAGTTTACTCAGCACTGAATCTATCTGGAATGTTCTGGAAAATAGGTAAATTTCAAAATATCACTGTCCTGGTCACAAAAGCAAAGTTTGTGGGGAATAATAGCCATTTTCTATACTTTTGAGGCATAAGCAATTAGGAAATAACACTTACTACCTTTGAACGTTTACACAGTTTCTCACTCAATTATAATATTCTTTTGTCAATATAAATCAATGATATGAAGTAGTACAGTACTTCAGGCGGGGGAAACCAGTCGCAGAGCACAGGCCGGGTCGCTATACATGCAAATACACAGCCACTATGCTATAATAAAACGCTGTGCTATGGCAGTTAGGGTGATACTTGGACGAGCTGATTTATCAAAACGTATTGCAGCTAAACATCACATTGCGCAGGGGAAAAACAACAATATAAATGATAAATTCACTTAACATTGATTCTTACCAAAGTTGGCTTCTTTAGAAAGAAATGTGCAATTGGTTGTTTTTTTTCCGTTTCATGTTGGTGCTGCACTGTAAACCAGAGTACAGAGTAACTTGGGAAACTGACTAATGAGAAACGCCTTTGTATGCCGAATTTGACATACCCCAGTGTCTGTACAGCCCGAGATCACAGTAATGTGAAGAAATTAAACATTATATATATATATATATATATATATATATATATATATATATATATATATATATATATATATATCCATTTTTCTCTTAAAAAAATAAAGTGGGTACGTTTTCGTTATTTTCGTCTTCACACTTAAGAATTGAGATGATTTTTACCGAGACGGCCGCCTCGGCTGCCTCAATGGACGCTACGCGCCTGTACACACTGGCCATGCTTCCACTATCCATTCTCTTATTTTACACACTGGCCATGCTTCCACTGTCCATTCTGTTATTTTACACACTGGCCATGCTTCCACTGTCCATTCTCTTATTTTACACACTGGCCATGCTTCCACTGTCCATTCTGTTATTTTACACACTGGCCATGCTTCCACTGTCCATTCTCTTATTTTACACACTGGCCATGGTTCCACTATCCATTCTCTTATTTTACACACTGGCCATGCTTCCACTATCCATTCTCTTATTTTACACACTGTCCATGCTTCCACTGTCCATTCTCTTATTTTACACTCTGGCCATGCTTCCACTGTCCATTCTCTTATTTTACACACTGGCCATGCTTCCACTGTCCATTCTGTTATTTTACACACTGGCCATGCTTCCACTATCCATTCTGTTATTTTACACACTGGCCATGCTTCCACTATCCATTCTCTTATTTTACACACTGGCCATGCTTCACCTATCCATTCTCTTATTTTACACACTGGCCATGCTTCACCTATCCATTCTCTTATTTTACACACTGGCCATGCTTCCACTGTCCATTCTCTTATTTTACACAAAGTAATGTACTTTTCTGTAAATATATATGGGCATATAAGAAAGCAAAGCTTAAAATCAGTGAACTGTTTGACAGTCATAGTAGAGGAGGTATGAATATTGCCGATTCATACAGGTATTATTTAGCTTATTAAATTAGGCCTGTTAGAGATTCCTTTGTAAAATCAAGCAATCCATGAACTTGGGTTACATTGCTGAAAGTATTGCTGCCCCCTATTGTTTAAAAGATGTATTGTTACATGTTTGCACACACATTTTCAAAAGATCAGCCCTTCTTTTAAAGGACTGTAAAATAATTGATTTCATTTCAGGAAAACCGAAACAGTTTGTATAATAAGGAACGTTTATTTAACCTCACTTGGATTAAAAAAAAAAAAAAAACGGCTTTTTTTCCTTACATTGGAATTGTAGTGATTCAAAACATGTTCTTTGAGTTCTGTTGCCACCTTTGAATGTAAACATCAATCTCTCTTCTTTCACATGAAGAAGAGACCTTTGAGGTCTTGAAAGCTATGATTCATTATTGTTTATTTAGTCCAATAAAATGTATCGCATCTCCTTCTCTTTGTCTATCATTATATCAATAAATGCTTAGCCAACTTAATCCCTCAACTTCACTGTCCTAATCTGACTAAATTGGAGATGTTTTTATTAAATCCTTTTGTATCCAAGTTATACAAATGATTTAAACATAATTAGTGTAAAGTCACAATGGGAGAAAAAGTTAGGAACTTAATTGCATCATTCTGGCATAATGTTAATTTTTATGTATAATTGTATTACTTTTAGCAAACAATATGTAATGCTAAACTGAAATCGCAAGCCCTTTGCTTAGTGTTACGTTTGAAATGTGTATTACTATGTATTTAAATAACAGTTTTATTAAAGATTTGTTTTGTATGTATTTAATGGGCTATATTCCAGCACAGTGGTTTCTCTTCACCACTTGAAACAGGCACATCTGTGTTTTGCTATGTCGGGTTATATTTGCAGGCTGATATAGTTTTTGCACTGTAACTTAACAAGATGCAGCATTGTGCTTCACTGAGAGCACAGTAATAGGTGGATGAATCTTTCAGCTGTGATCCTGTAATTGTTAATGTTGTCGACGTCTCTCTGGTTTTCAGCTCCATGGAAAAACGTGTGTCGAGACCGTCAGCTCGCTCCTCAGCATTGTTGCCCGAATACCTCTGGATCAGAAACAGAGGAGGATTCGCCTCATCATGTCGGTACCAATAAAGATAGTAGTAGGAATAACTTGTTGTGTATTTACAAGTAATATGGACATCTCCTCCTTCTTGAACTTGTTTTTCATCTTCCATTGTTAGAGTATTTCCAAGGACAACATCTTAAATAAATAAAAGATATGCCTCAATACATCTAGTTTTTACATAAACCACTTCACTGTCTTTCAAAAATAATAAAATAACAGGGGTTATTATTATTATTATTATTATTATTATTATTATTATTATTATTATTATTATTATTATTATTGTTATTGTTATTGTTATTATTGCAAACGCATTTTTAAAGCAGAATTGAAACTTACCAATTACAAAAAGTGCAATGAAACACACAGGTAACATTGCCTGCAGCCTTCGTTGAGGTTCAGCTTGCTTAGAAACTACAGACATGACACACAGATGGAGTGTAGCTCCCCTGAAGATGACTTGACTGTTGAGAATGAGCTGTATGTTCATACAGCTGGGCAGCATGGGTAAACATCATGTGACTGTTCTTGTCATCAGGAGGATTTATCTCAATAGAGATTGGGTGAGCTGTGTCAGCTTTGCAGGGTATTGGAAGGTTCTGGAAACCAGAAGAAGTCTGTAGAATGTTAACTTATTTTAAAGAGAGCTGCACACACTGTGCTGATGATCCAGGACTGATAGAGCTGCACACACTGGGCTGATGAGCCAGGACTGATAGAGCTGCACACACTGAGCTGATGATCCAGGACTGATAGAGCTGCACACACTGGGCTGATGAGCCAGGACTGATAGTCCAGAGACAGCATTGGCCTGGTTTCCACGCAGTTGAGAAACTCCAGATCCTCTCTCCACCGTCATGACTTCTGTGATGTAGCAGCACATACCACACACACTCCTCACACTACATGAGGAGCGCATCTGAAACATTGTACACATTTAAAGGGGTGCAAATCGCTTCTCACGTAAAAAAAAACTGTGCAATTGACATGGAAACATGTCCGAAAGCTGTACCTGTTGCTTACAAGACTTCAGCAGTGAAAATCCCGTTTGTGATGTAACCTTGCACAACTTTCTACTATAACTAAAGGCCTTTATTATCTGATCCTTTATTATCTGAGATGTGCTGCAAGTAGCACTGGCAAGCTTCTTTGAACAAATAGGAAAGAAATATGCACAGAGTACGAGGGGTTTAGAGAACCATTCATCAGTGTTTTATTTTTTATTTTTTTATGTGACACCATGTATTCAACATTTCAAATTATTGCAATAATTAAGGTTATAAAGCAATGTTATAAAAAATACTGTAAAAAGTGCTGGTATTTTAGCTCCGTTCATAGACTATGAAGGATCAGATTTGCTGAAGCTACGGGTTCTGTACATATGATATATGTACGTGTAAAATAGGGTTATAATAAATATATATGCAGTCAAAAATGTTTAGCAAGTAATACAAGCATAGTACACCCAGCCATAGCGCTTTCTTATGTATTGTTTTTATTTGTGTAGCGCTACGTCTGGATTTTTTATTGCCCGTTCTTTTTTTATTACATTTTTTTGGTGGGCAAATGAGGCAGGCTGTCCCTTGCGCTGCTTCAACCTAAAACCTCAGTGGATACCCAGTTTATGAAAGCTACACAATATCAGTACAAGGCCAGATTGGAACTCAGACAAACATTTAAATATACCCTCCCATACATTAATATTAATTAGGTAATTTGCATTTGGAAGGATAATTTCTCTGACTAAAAGAAAACTACATGGAAACCCACACTACCCGAAAGGTACTGCCAAAATAGCATGAGAAAAAAGATGAGACTTATTTTTCTTTGCTTTTTTTTCTTTTTTGCTGGTACAGTCACATGGATCTGACCATGTCTAGGAGTTATCATTGCTGGTACAGTCACGTGGATCTGACTCCTTAGAGGGAGTTATCATTGCTGGTACAGTCACGGATTTGACCCCCGCCCTAGGAGTTATCATTGCTGGTACAGTCACGTGGATCCGACCCTGCCTAGGAGTTATCATTGCTGGTACAGTCACGTGGATCCGACCCTGCCTAGGAGATATCATTGCTGGTACAGTCACGTGGATCCGACCCTGCCTAGGAGTTATCATTGCTGGTACAGTCACGTGGATCTGACCCTGCCTAGGAGTTATCATTGCTGGTACAGTCACGTGGATCTGACCCCGCCTAGGAGATATCATTGCTGGTACAGTGTGGCAGGATGGCTAGGTGTGGTGACGTCACGGACCAGGAAGTACAGAAACCAAACAATGGATGGGCGGGTGAAGCTGAATGCTACTGCACTCAGCGTGTTTAATAAATCAAATCAAAAACAAAAGATTTAAACAATCAACCAAACACAAAACAAAAAGGCCAAACGAATAAACAAATACTGTTTAGCAGTCATTTTTAAATGTCGTTATTTCTCCTCGCTATCTCTCGCTCTCTCCACTCCCCGTACTCTCCTCTGTACACTCTACCCCCCAGCACGGACAGCTGCAGGTTCTTATTCTCTGGCCGAGGGGTTAACTAGTTGTTAATTATCTTATTACCCATCGGCCACAGTCTGTATGCGTTTGGTAAGGATGCATGACTGTCAGCTAGTTAAATAATCAGTAGCTGATCAGTCATGCATCCTCACGGGGTTTTTAAATATAAATATAAAAAACAATAACAAAAAAGACGGCGCTTTTTATCCGTGCCGCAAACAAAAATACAAATAATAATACATAGGGGCGGGACACTCCGCCACATACAGTCACGTGGATCTGACCCCGCCTAGGAATTATCATTGCTGGTAGCCGTGACAACCAGTAATTATAACTGTAAATAAATCATATGGCATTTGAACATCAGCGCTCCTGTGTCTCTCCCTTCTGTCAGTGGATACCCACATCCCCCTTTCACAAGATACTCATGGATACCCACAACCCCCTTTCACAAGATACTCATGGATACCCACAACCCCCTTTCACAAGATACTCATGGACACCCACAACCCCCTTTCACAAGATACTCCTTGTTTTTATCTTTTTGAACTTCCATCTGACTGCTGATGGAAATCACTTCCAATTCTTATTAATTGTAAGATATCAATGGAACATAATTGTCAATGTCAGGGGTGTCAAACTTAGTTTCTGGAAGGCCGCAGTGTCTTCTGGTTTTCGTTCCACCTGAGCTCTCAATTACTTAATTGTTCTAATTATTTGATTAACTGGACACATTCAATACTTCTCTCCAGGTCTCAAAATGTTTCATAGGTCATGTACTTTGAATCAAGTGCATTTTTTGAATCATCAACTGTAAAAGACCTTGAAAAATATGAAATATGTCCAATTGAACAAATAATTAGATCAATTATGTTAATTGGTGGCCCTCGAGGACTGGAGTTTAACACCCCTGGTCTACGTAATCTGCTTCCATTATTCTGATAATATTTGTTGATGTTTAGTAAGCATTTTACCCATTCCTTTGCAAGTTCTTGTTGTTTTTTGTGGTTGTCTTGCATTTTTAAACAGAGGAATAGCGACAAAATGCTATGTGAATACAACAATGATAATTCTGATTAGTCTGTTAATCATCCGTGATCAGGAGTGGGTTAGAGCAGTGAAACATGTGGACTATCCCTCCCTAACTGATATATAGAAACAGACAGCCTCACATGCAGTTCTTAATTAGCACACTTAGTAACAAGGGACTAGCCACAATGTTTGTCTACTTGACTAAGTTTATTATACTTTTATTAACACAAGGCATCAATGAGTTCATCAATGGGACACTATGGGCTTCGTAGTATTACAGAACACACAGACCACTGACTGATCTACGTGGTTATGCTTTCCTGTTCAGTCATGCATTTTAGGGCTAAAACTAAATAAAACACACCACAACCACCAGTAGGGACTGTATTCTGCATCCTGGTTTAGTTTTTGCACTAGATCAGCACTCGCATGCAGCACTGTGGGTTGAACAAAGCACAGTAGTATGTGGCCGAGTCGTCCAGCTTCGTACTGGCAATTGCTAAAGTTATCACCTTGTCCCTGGTTTTTAACTGTGTGGAAAAACGTCTGTCCAGGTTAGTAGCACGGTGTTCAGAATCGTCGTACCGCCTCTGAGTTAAATAGAGAGGGGGCTTCTCTTGGGCATGTTTATACCAGGCAAGAGCATCGTAGGTGAAACTTGTAGTGTATTTACAAGTAAGCTGAACAGTTTCTCCCTCATGAACTGTACTTGAACGATCATCTTGTGAAACTGTATTTCCAGAGACAAGATCTGAAATAAATAAGTAATCAAATAAATTAAACATCATGCTTTATTAATGATGAGACTGTATTTGACTGGACCATTATTATTATTATTATTATTATTATTATTATTATTATTATTATTATTATTATTATTAGTAGTAGTAGTAGTCGTAGTAGTAGTAGTATTAAAAGGTAAATTAAGTAACAGAACAGAAATTACCAGTGGGAAGGACTAGCATTGCAAATTGAATGATCATTGTTTGCAGTCTTGCAGAAGAATCTACTCAGAAACACAGATTCCCCTGTATCCCCTTTATATGAACATGAAGAAGTAATCGGCTCTGTCTATAAACTTCCTTCTCATGTTGGTGTGGAGTTCATCTGTGACATATTATTAATGTGAATTTCACATTGTGTGATGATAAACAAAGATGATGACGAAAAAGATGCATCACACCCTCACTTCCATTTGGTTTCCTGCCAAGGCAGAAAATGTCTTTAAAAAAATAACTAGTGCTATGATTGTATTCTCTTTACTCAGTGACATGACTAATCTCATGCACGTTTGTAGAACTAAAGGCAAATATAAACTAGGTATAAAAAATAATCATTACTCACTAAGCAAGTATGGCAAGTTCTAAGTATCTGAAGTGTTTTTTTTGGTTGTTTTTTGTGTTTTTATTTTTGCCACCTGGCTGTGGACTGTATTTATAGTGCATTGTCTGACCATTGGCCAATCTGTCACATTCTAATTTCCAGAAGGGACTGTATTGCCTAATGACTTGTCTATTTGTAGTATCTTTGGTTTTACATTGAGACACAGCGACATCTAGTGGTGTTTTTAGCCTTGCACATAGCACAAGTTCTAGTCGAGTCTCAGCAAAACTGCAGCATTCACCAAACATCACCTGGTGCAGCTTGTATTCTTCAGTTGAAAAGACCAGTCTTTAACATGTGCATTTATTCTTGTCAAGTAGTTTCCCAGAAATCACTCCAAAGCTCCTTATTGTTTTTGCGATACTATATGTGTGTCTTTGGTTGACAATGAAATGACAGTTTGAAGTTTGAGTGAAGGCACATCGGTACTTGAGTGCATGATATAAGGAGCTTGCACGCTCACAGTTGAGTGCATGATATAAGGAGCTGCACACTCACACTTGAGTGCATGATATAAGGAGCTGCACGCTCACACTTGGCTTGTTGTTTTATTAAAAAAGATTGTTTGGTGTATCTGAAATCGACCTTGTGTAATAATGTATTTTAAAATGATTCAGGTATTTGAGGATATACAGTACACCACATTGTAATGTTTCAAAAGTAATAGTAATACCAGCAATGCATTGCTTTCAGGACCAGCTTTCTCCCATGTTGGTAATAATAAATTTTAGCTAAGCGTCATCATTAAATAGTTTACACGTGCTTTTTTTTCGTGGAAGCGCCATGCCTGTGCTCGTTGGGAAGAAAAGCTCATGAAAAGGCCCCAAAAAAGTCACAGTATTTTAATTGGAAAGTCTAATTTACGTGTTGAAATCAGAGCCCACTTACACATGGAAACACAAGTTTCTCATGAAAATGTTAATTAGCTTGTTCAAGTGCTTTACTTAAAGCTACTATAGAAAGGAAGGTGAGAGAAAACAAAACAACAGAAGGGAGACCACATCAAAACAAGGGCAACAACTCAGGTAAGACAGTTATTAAATATATTTATTTAAATTATTTGGTTCAAGCAAGTACAAGTGTGACAAAATACGATTCAATAATACAGCAGGTAAAAGTGTCAGTGATAGTTACATCAGGATATGATTAAATACAAAATACTACAGATTAAACACTTGGCAGATTACAGTACTCTGAAGTACAGGATTAAATCCAGTAAAATAGGGGGCAGATAAGAGCAAGTAAAGCGCATTTAAGGAAGGGTGATGTGTCCCAGGGGAAAAACAGAGTGCTTCCTGAAGAGGTGAGTCTTGAGGAGGCGCCGGAATGTGGTCAGGGACCAAATGAAAAAGTCACATGATTCGACCGCCATATTGGATCTCGTGGAAATTTTGGGAATTTTTCAAAACTTTTGCCGTTAAAAACAACTTAAGGTGGAACTATGACAATGGCAGCAGATAGTGCAGCAATGGCCTATAAAACATATGTTCAATCGAGGTCGATTGAACATTACTTTGCCCGCCACGCTGGATGGCGCCAAATATTCAACAATCTTCTTGTCTTAAACCTAACGCCAATCTAACACCTAAATTGGCATGCTGCATGTTCATGACCAGGTCCTTTTTACCGCTTTGTAAAATCCATGCTTTTCGTTATAAAACATGGCCAAGGGCGCTTGAAATAACCGTTCCACACAGCTCTATTTTCATACATTCGCATAAATCCAAGGTGCAATACACTACAGTCATAAAACTTTATATGACCATAGAGACTCACGTGAAGTACTAGTGATATGAAAATTAGTACATTTTGGTCACATGTTTTGGCTTAATTATATTGATAAATGTAAAAAAAAGTTTTGCAACCCATAACAAGAACACTATTACACTTATATGCTCTTCAATGTCAACACAATTGCACAGACCACTGGAAAGTAATAACTGCTGAAGAGTGAAACAGATTGCTCACACGGCGCGTGGCCATATTGGAATTTTACATTGAATTTACGTGCGACAGGGTCATAGTTATAATGGAACGCGTTTCAGGAAGTAATATGTGCTCTATGAAAAAAATGCAATCGTCCGTGACCTCTGACCTGTCCTAAAAGGTCAAACGGTGATGCATGACATCATCAACAACTATGCAACTGGCTATAAAACTGCCTATAACTTCTTATCAGCTACCAGAACACACAGAATTTGAAACGGATGTAGAGGGACAAAGAGATGTTGTGTCGTGGTCAATATGGTGGCCTTTGGTCACATGGTGGGCACAACCATCTTGGATTTAATGAAAACTTTGGACAATAAAAAAAAGTCTTCTTCATATGTGTGCTAAAAATTGAAACAGTTAGCACAGCTGTGATGATAACGTTTCATCTATAATAACCAATGCGCTTAAATTTCCGCATAACTGCTTGGAAGCCTTTATAGTTGCTAGCAACTCTAGTTTTAATGTATAATTATGTTATTTTAACAAACAATATGTAATGCTAAACTGAAATCGCAAACCCCTTTGCTAAGTAATTTTTACGTTTGAAATGTATTACTATGTATTTAACTAACAGTTTTTATTAAAAAATTTGTTTTAGGTGTCTTTAATGGGCTATATTCCAGCACAGTGGTATTTCTTCACCAATTTAAAACAGGCACATCTGTGTTTTTTGCTATGTTGGGTTATATTTGCAGCCTGATGTAGTTTTTTGTTCTGTAACTTAGCAAAGATGCAGCATTGTGTTTCACTGAGAAAAACACAGTAATAGGTGGATGAATCTTTCAGCTGTGATCCTGTATTGTTAATGTTGTCGACATCTCTGGTTTTCAGCTCCATGGAAAAACGATGTGTCGAGACCGTCAGCTCGCCGTTCAGCATTGTCAGCCTGAATACCTCTGGATCAAAACAGAGGAGGACTCGCCTCCATCATGTCGGTACCAATAAAGATTGTAGTAGGAATAACTTGTCGTATTTACAAGTAATATGGACATCTCCTCCTTCTTGAACTTGTTTTCAGACTCTTCCATTGTTAGTGTGTATTTCAAGGACAAAATCTTAAATAAATAAAAAAGATATGCTTCATTACATCTAGTGTTAAATAAAACACTTTTACTTCCTTTAAAATAATAAAATAACATGGTTTATTATTATTATTATTATTATTATTATTATTATTATTATTATTATATTATTAAACACATTTTTTAAAGCAGAATTGAATCTTACCAATTACAAAAAGTACAATGAAACACACAGGTAACATTGCCTGCAGCCTTCATTGAGGATCAGCTTATTAGAAACTACAGACATGACAACACAGACTGGGAGTGTAGCTCCCCTGAAGATGACTTGGACTGAGAGAAAGGGCTGTATGTTCATACAGCTGGGGAGCATGGGTAAAACATCATGTGACTGTTCTTGTCATCAGGGAGGATTTATCTCAATAGAGATTGGGTGAGCTGTGTCAGCTTTGGGGTATTGGAAGGTTCTGGAAACCAGTAGAAGTCTGTAGAATGTTAACTTATTTTAAAGACAGCTGCACACACTGGGCTGATGATCCATGACTGATGGAGCTGCACACACTGGGCTGATGGGACTGATAGAGCTGTACACACTGGGCTGATGAGCCAGGACTGATAGAGCTGCACACACTGGGCTGATGATCCATGACTGATAGGAGCTGCACACACTGTGCTGATGATCCATGACTGATGCTGCACACACATCCTGACTGATAGCTGATGATCCAGGACTGATAGAGCTGCACACACTGGGCTGATGAGCCAGGACTGATAGAGCTGCACACTGGGCTGATGATCCAGGACTGATAGAGCTGCACACACTGGGCTGATGAGATAGGGTTGATACTGGGCTGATGAGCCGGTTGCACACACTCAGCTGATGATGGACTGATAGAGCTGCACACCTGGGCTGATTAGTCTGTTAATCATCCTGATCGGGAGTGGGTTAGAGGAGGAAACATGTGGCTCTATCCTCCCCAACAGACAGCACCACATGCAGTTCTTAATTAGCACACTTAGTAACAAGGGACTAGCCACAATGTTTGTCTACTTGACTAAGTTTATTATAGTTTTATTAACACAAGGCATCAATGAGCTCATCAGTGGGACACTATGGGCTTCGTAGTATTACAGAACACACAGACCACTGACTGATCTAGGTGGTTATGCTTTCCTGTTCAGTCATGCACTTTGGAGCTAAAACTAAATAAAACAGACCACACCCGCCACTAGGGACTGTATTCTGCATCCTGGTTTTAGATTTTGCATTAGATCAGCACTCGCATGCAGCACTGTGGGTCGAACAAAGCACAGTAGTATGTGGCGGGCCGTCCAGCTTCATACTGGCAATTGCTAAAGTTGTCACCTTGTCCCTGGTTTTAACTGTGTGGAAAACGATCTGTCCAGGTTAGTAGCGCGGTGTTCAGAATCGCCGCCCGCCTCTGAGTTAAATAGAAGGGGGCTTCTCTTGGGCATGTTTATACCAGGCAAGAGCATAGTAGGTGAAACTTGTGGTGTATTTACAAGTAAGCTGAACAGTTTCTCCCTCATGAACTGTCCTTGAACGATCATCTTGTGAAACTGCATTTCCAGAGACAAGATCTGAAATAAATAAGTAAAGAAATAAATTAAACATCATGCTTTATTAATGATGAGACTGTATTTGACTGGACCATTATTATTATTATTATTATTAGTAGTAGTAGTAGTAGTAGTAGTAGCAGTATTAATAGGTAAATTAAGTAACAGAACAGAAATTACCAGTGGCAAGGACTAGCATTGCAAATTGAATGATCATTGCTTGCAGTCTTGCAGAAGAATCTACTCAGAAACACAGAGATTCCTCTGTATCCCCTTTATATGAACATGAAGAAGTAATCTGCTCTGTCTATAAGCGTCCTTCTCATGTGGATGTGGGGTTCATCTGTGAAATATTATTAATGTGAATTTCACATTGTGTGATGATAAAAAAAAGGTGATGACGAAAAGGATGCATCACACCCACACTTCCATTTGGTTTCCTGCCAAGGCAGAAAATGTCTTTGAAAAAATAACTAGTGCTATGATTGTATTCTCTTTACTCAATGACATGGCTAATATCATGCACGTTTGTAGAACTAAAGACAAATATAAACTAGGTATAAAAAATAATCATTAATCACTAAGCAAGTATATGGCAATTTTTAAGTATCTGAAGTTTTTTTTTTGTGTGTGTGTTTATTTTTGCCATCTGGCTCTGGACTGCATTTATAGTGCATTGTCTGACCATTGGCCAATCTGTCGCATCCTTATTTCCAGAAGGGACTGTATTGTCTAATGACTTGTCTATTTGTAGTATCTTTGGTTTACATTGAGACACAGCGACATCTAGTGGTGTTTTTAGCCCTGCACATAGCACAAGTTCTATTCAAGTCTCAGCAAAACTGCAGCATTCACCAAACAACATCTGGTGCAGCTTGTATTCTTCAGTTGAACAGAACATTTCACTGCATTCATTCCTGCTTAGTGTCCCTGAAATCACTCAAATCTCCTTACTGTTTTTCCGATACTATCTGGGCAGCTTTGGTTGACAATGAATTCCCAGTTTGAAGTTTGAGTGAAGGCACGCCGACACTTAAGTGCGTGATATAAGGAGCTTGCAAGCTCACACTTGAGTGCATGATAGAAGGAGCTTACACGCCACACTTGAGTGCATGATATAAGAAGCTTGCACGCCACACTTTGCATGATATAAGGAGCTGCACGCCACACTTGAGTGCTTGATATAAGAAGTTTGTGAGTGCATGATATAAGCTTTGCACACTTGAGTGCATGATATTTGGAGTGCATGATATAAGGAGCTGCACGTCACACTTGACTTGTTTTATTAAATTGTTTGGTGTATCTGAAAATGCCAATTGTAATAATTTATTTTAAAATGATTCTGGTATTTGAGGATATACAGTACACCACATTGTAATGTTTTCAAAAGTAATACTAATACCAGCAAAGCATTGCTTTCCAGGACCAGCTTTCTCCCATGTTGGTAATATTAAATCTTTAGCTAAGCATCATCATTGGTCCAGTTTACACGTGTGCTTTTTATTCATGTGAAGCGCCGTGCCTGTGCACATTGGGAAGGAAACTCATGAAAAAGGCCCCAAAAAGTCACAGTATTTTAATGGGAAAGTCTAATTTATGTGTTGAAATCAGCTCCCACTTACTCATGGAAACACGACTTTCTCATGAAATGTTAATAGCTTGTTCATGTGCCTTACTTTAAAGCCATTTTATAAAGTCACATGAGAATACATAAGTTACCATTGTCCAAGGATGGCAGCAGATACCTTAATTTTTGGCGAGTACATGAGTTTTGAATTGGATGCAAGCGGCGATAGGGAGCCAGTTGAAGGAGCGTAGGAGCGGAGTAGAAGAGATGGGCTGTGAGTAGGAGAGGGAGGGGTCGAAGGGTGGTAGATTCAAGAGGAATAGAGACAGAGAGATCAGTGGTGGGTGAGGAAGACGGGGGAAGGAGTGGTTGAGTGTAAGATAATGCGAGTGCATCCAAGAGGAGATGGTTGAGAGGCAGATAGAGATATGGGAGGAAATGCTGTAGTCAGAAGGGGGAAAGGAGAGGAAGATCTGGGCATCCTCAGCATAGAAGTGATACGAGAGGCCATGGCGGTAGGAATTGGCTGAGCTTTATATCAAAGCTGCCGATAGGCCTCTGCACGAGCTCTCTAAGCCCGCCCCCTTGGGAGCTTACAACATGGCAGCAGAGATCCTCTTCCTCTTTGCTTCAGGCCATGAAGGTTTCGAGCAACCTGCTGGGTTGATGGTTATTTTTTTTCTCTTTCAGGGGAATCCGGGGTTGCATCCGCGAACCTATCGTTCCTTTCAAAAAAATAACCATCAAGTATGGGGACAGTGTCCAAGCAGTCGCCAGGGATGATTCTCGCAGTAGGATAGACTTTTGCATCATAATGCAACTGCGTGGGCAATCCATCCACGATATGTGGAGAGCAGCGTCTATGCTCAATGACACCTGTCCTAATTGGAATAGCAATATTGTCGCTCTATATGATCCTGGCATCATAGAGTGTAACACAGATGCTCCAAATGATGGACAGAGGAATCCAGTACATTTAACCGTAGAACCTCGTAAAGTATCTTGCGTAGCCCAGCTGGCTGCAGCGCAAATGTCGTGACACAGGCACCCCTCTGAAGAGGGCCCAGGATAACGCCATACCATAGTAGAATGCGCCTTCAGCTGCCCGGGAGGCGGAAGGTCTGCTGATTCATATGCTAATTTAGCATGCACTATCCATGGGAAAGGCGTTGTTTAGATAACGGCTGACCCAGAAGTCCCAGAGTCCTAGAACAACTGTTATGTTTGCCTCACGCCTCCTCATGGGCCGATATAACACCATAATGCCCGCATTCGGCAGAGCACGTGGTAACCGTTCTTCCTCTGGGGGGAAGAGAAGGGGGAAGGATGGGCGCCATCAACTCCACTAACTTGTTCACATGACCTTGGGCAAGAAGGCCGGTTTGGGCGATGGGTCTCTAGATCCGTCTCCTGCGCGAGAGGTGCAGGATGGATGTACTGATAGTGTAACGTAATCCTGCCCACACATTTCGATTGATACTATTGATAGCAGAAACGTCGTCTTCATAGGACACGAACTTCAGATCCACTCTGTGGAGAGGTCAAACAGGGCCTTGGTAAGGGCTTCTAGCACCATCGTCAAGGTGCCATGATGGTAAACTGGTCGCCTTTGAGGTCGCATGGCGTCTTTGCGCCTTTCAGGAACTGAGATGCCAGAAAATGGCAACCCTGGTGATAAACCATCAATGCAGACATGGTACGCCGATATGGCTGCTAAATACACCTTAGGTGTAGAGGAGACTTCCCTTCATTCAACAGTTTCTGCAAAACTGTAATATCACTGTGGTGGAGTGTTCCGCCACTTTGTTTACGTATTTATTTTATATTATTATTTATGTTTATATTATGGGAAGCACCGCCATTTTGTTATTGTTTTTTGTATTTTAAAACCTCGTGTGAGGATGCTTGACTGCTCACCTACTGATTATTTAACTATTGACAGTCCGCATCTTTACTAAACTCTCTTGCAGAGACTGTGGCGAGGGCTATTAATTAACAGCTAGTTAACCCTGGCCAGAATATTAAAGCTCGAAAGTGTCAGGCGAGACAGGTTTGGTGGGAGAGAGAGAGGGATAGAGAGAAAAAAAAACACTATAGCGTGCTGGTTTTTACACCAGCATGATACTTATTTGTTTTGTTTGGCCAACATGCCCTTTTGTTTCTGTCTTGTTTTGTGTTCAAATCTTTTGTTTTATTATTTAATCAAATAGCTAAGCGCTGTAGTGCTTCGCCACCGCCATTCATTGTTTTGGTTTCTGTTTCTGGTCCTGTGGCGTCACCACTGCAAGCCACTTGATCACACACTGCCATAGGGCAAGATATTGGGTCATGGCCCTCAGCCAGACACCAATCTTGGAAACAACTGCCATTTGTGCATTATTGAGACCAGGTAGAGCTCTTGCACCTGAATGGTCCTAAATAACCTGGATTGAAAGCCCTAAGGCTGACAGGCGCTCCTGTTCAGGGGCCAGGCCCATAGCTGCATGAGCTTGGGATTCGATTGCCATAAAATATTGGTCCGTGGCAAAATACATCATGGTTCATTTATATCTTGCAAAGCATACATCATGGTTAATTTATATCTTGCAAAGCATACGACATGGTTTATTTATATCTTGTAAAGCATACATCATGGTTCATTTATATCTTGCAAAGCATACATCATGGTTAATTTATATCTTGCAAAAGCATACGACATGGTTTATTTATTTGCAAAGCATACGACATGGTTTATTCATAAACATACAGCATGGTTTAATTTATATCTTGTAAAGCATACAACATGGTTTATTTATATCTTGCAAAGCATACGACATGGTTTGTTTATAACTTGTAAAGCATACAGCATGGTTTATTTACATCTTGCAAAGCATACAACATGGTTTGTTTACATCTTGCAAAGCATACGACATGGTTTATTCATATCTTGTAAAGCATACAGCATGGTTTACTTATATCTTGTAAAACATACAACATGGTTTATTTATATCTTGTAAAGCATACAACATGGTTTGTTTATATCTTGCAAAGCATACAACATGGTTTATTTATATATTGAAAGTATACAACATGGTTTTATTTAGATTTTCAGAAAGCTTTTTAAGTCCCCGCATAAAAGATTAATTCTCAAACTGAGCATAGTAGGGATTCAAGGAAATGCATGCACATGGATTAGGGAGTGGTTAACAGGTAGAAAACAGGAAAGTACTGATTAGAGGAGAAACCTCAAAATGGAGTGAGGTAACCAGTGGTGTATCACAGGAATCAGCATTAGGTCCTCTGCTATTTCTAATATACATTAATGATTTAGATTCTGGTATAGTAAGCAAACTTTGTTAAATTTTGCAGGCGACACACAAAAATAGGAGTGGCAAACACTGTTGCAGCAGCAAGGTCATTCAAAATGATCTAGACAGCATTCAGAACTGGGCAGACACATGGCAAATTACATTTAATAGGGAAAGTGTAAAGTACTGCACACAAGCAATAAAATGCACAAATATTAAGGGAGACACTAAATTGAAGAAGGAATCTAAAAAAGACCTAGGAGTTTATAAGAATTGACTCAAAAATGTCTTCATCTAGAAATGGGAAGCTATAAAAAGGCCAACTCAATGTTGATATTTTTTAAAAAAATTTAAATCAAGGGAAGTAATGTTAAAACTTTACAAAGCATTAATAAGACCTCATCTAGAATATTGTGTTAGTTCTTTTAAAAAGGATATTGCTGCTCTAGAAAGAGTCCAAAGAAGAAAAGCTCCAGAATTATCCCGGGTTTAAAGGCATGATCAAGATTCTATTCTTTTTAAAAAAAATGGTTAAATGGATGGCATTCCCCCTGTTGTAAATGTTTTTTCTGTATATTTTAAAGGGGTATATGATCCAAAGCTTTCTTCCTTAAGGATGATCTGATTAGATCTGGGGAAAAACAGAAGGAGATTAATTTCTGAGTAAAAGGGTACTTTGTTTGTGATGTCAGGAGGTGTTCATATTGTGAAGAAGAATTGTGAGTGCTTATGAGTTTGTGTGTGTGTGTGTGTGTGTGTGTCAGACTTTGATCCTTGTGCATCTTTTTTATATATACGTTAGTGTACAGCACAAACAACAGCTTTGGCTTCATTCCACTACACGTTGTCGGTTTCTGTGGTTTAATCTCCCAAGTATAAAGGTCGGAAACCAACAATGCTTTTACACAAAAAAAAAAAACATCTGTTGATCTTCATCTAGTAATTCTCCTTTCAGTTTTGTTTTATTCTAATGCAGTTTTTGCACATGCTGTGAAGGATTTCCAGCATTGACTCACTAAAAGCACAGTAATAAATGGTGGCGTCTTTCAGCTGAGAGTCTTCAACTTTGAAAGTTGTCAATTTTTCCCCTGCTTTACTTCCATTGAAAAGCTGGTTTCAAGACCATCAGCTCTGGATTCTGTATTGTCTTCCCACCTCCGTGGTAAAAACTGAGGTCCTGTTTCTCCATCATGTCTGTACCAGTAGAGGAGGTAGCTGCTAAGACTTGTTGTATAACTGCATGTAAAAAAAGCGCAGTCTATCCTTCTTCAACTGATATTATGGGAACAGCCTGTGTGACTACATTTCAGAGACAAGATCTGAAAAAAAAAAAAAAAAAATAAAAATAATACATAATAATAATAATAATAATAATAATAATAATAATAATAATAATAATATGCTGTTAATTTTAGAATAATAAAAGATTATAATTACCAAGTGCTGTAATTAGCAATACACACTGAAGGATTATTCCTTGCAGTCTTCTACCAGAATCATCTTGCAGAGAAGGGACAGACATTACTCTACTGTACAGTTTTCAAGTGGTCTACCAGGCTGTGCTTCATGAGTTGTGTGTTGCTATGGGTGGAGTGTTCCTGTGACACACTGCAGATATTCATTTCGTATCATGTGATAACAAAACAAGAATCAGGTGTTTAGGACCGCCTCCTCCCCCACTTCTAGCTTGTTTTCAGACCAGGACATTTACACTTCCTAGTGGAAAGTTGATACATTTATAAACAGTATAAACACATGTATATGTAATGTCTATTGGCGACTGTTTTAAAAAAGTAAATGACACTGAACTTGATCACATGGCAATAACTAACATTATTGATCCCAGAATCTCATCAAGCAGCTTCTTGAAGGATCCCAGGGGTGGCGTCTTCAATAACATTACTGGGGAGTTGGTTCCAGATTCCCACAATTCTCAATGTAAAATAGTGCCTCTATTTTCTGTTCCTGAATGCCCTTTATCTAATCTCCACTTGTGACCCCCCTGGTTCTTTTCTTTTTCAGGTTAGAACCAGAAGATTAAAAAAAAAAATAGATTCTCAGATTACATCACAGAAATAATAAAATGCCAGGGAAGATAGTTCTGTTTTTTTTTTTTTTCGCCTCATGAGGATATATTTACCCCATTTCTTCTAGATGTTGTCAACTATGCCTTTTTAAATAACGAACTTCCTAAATCTATGCTAGCATATATGTCTTATTCTAAAACAGGATAATTGCCCTTCACAGTGTAGCAGCTATCATCCTCACTTCTCCAAACAGATTGCAAAATTCTATCAAAAATTGTAGCTGCTAGACATCAAAGCTTATCGATAATATTATTCCATCGCGACCAGAAGGACTTCATGGAAGGTAGATTTTCATCAGGTCAAGTTAGACAATTAATGACCTTACAAATAATTGATGGTAACATAGAAACAATTGTGTGATATGATGTGGGAGGCACACTGGCCATGCCTTCCACTATCCATTCTCTTATTTTACACACACTGGCCATGCTTCCACTATCCATTCTCTTATTTTACACACTGGCCATGCTTCCACTGTCCATTCTCTTATTTTATCCATTCTCTTATTCTCTTATTTTACTCATAGTAATGTATTTTCAGTAAATGTATATGGAGATATAAGAAAGCAAGGTTTAAAATCAATAAACTGTATGACAGTCATAATAGAGGAGGTATGAATATCCCTAATCCATACAGGTATTATTTAGCTTATTAAGTTAGGCCTCTTAGATTGATTTTTGTAAAATCAAGCAATCCATAAACTTGGTTTAAATTGCAGAAAGTATTGCCCCCTATAGTTTTAAAAGATGTATTGTTACATGTTTGCACACAACATTTTCAAAAAGATCATCTTTCTTTTTAAAGGACTTCAAAATAATTCAGTTCAGGAAACCCAAACATTTTTGTATAATAAGGAACCTTTACTTAACCTCACTTGGATTAAAATAAGCTTTTTTTCCCCCTTACATTAAAATTGTAGTGATTCAAAATGGGTTCTTTAAGTTCTGATCCTGCTTTGAATGTAAACATCAATCTGTCTTTCCTTCTTTCACATGAAGAAAAGACCTCTGAGGTCTTGGAAGCTTTTGATTCATTATTGTTTAATTAGTCCAATAAAATGTATTGCATCTCCTTCTCTTTGTCTATCATCATATCAAGAAATGTTTAGCCAAATTAATCCCTCAACTTCACTGTCCTAATCTGACTAAACTGGAGATGTTTTTTATTAAATCCATTTGTATCCAAGTTATACAAATGCTTTAAACATAATTAGTGTAAAGTCAAAATGGGAGAGAAAGTTAGGAACTCCAGTAATTGCATAATCCTGGAATAATGTTAATTTTAATGTATAATTACGTTATTTTTAGCAAACAATATGTAATGCTAAACTGAAATCGCAAGCCCTTTGCTAAGTGTTACGTTTTAAACGTGTAATACTATGTATTTAAATAACAGTTTTATTAAAGATTTGTTTTGCAAATAAAAAACTACATATATAGTGCCGAGAAAAAGTTTGTGAACCCGAATGATAATTATGAAAATTCCATAGTTTTTCCATAGTCTTTTTTAAAATATCCAATAGCGTTTATATTAACCAATTCAATGTCTTTTGAAACAAAATGATGTATGAATTAGACAAACAATGAGTAATTAAGATTCAGGGCATGTGAAAAAGTGAACCCTGATTTTATCAGCTCAATTAAGGGGATAATTAGAATCAGGTGTTTAAATAATTAGGTAGATCTTCAGAGGTGTGTTTGGGAGGCCCCACCCTATATAAAGATCAGAAACTTTGTGAGTTTGGTCTTCACCATACAGGTGTTGTGGAAACACGTCATGCCACGATCAAAAGAAATCTCTCAGAAAAACAGTTATTGATGCTCATCAGTATAGAAAGGGTTACAAAACCATTTCTAAGGATTTGGGGCTCCACCAATCCACTGCCAGACAGACAGTCTACAAATGGAGAAAGTTCAAGACCACAGTCACTCTACCCAGGAGCGGTCGTCCTACCAAAATCTCTCCAAGAACAAACCGGAAAATCATCAAGGAAGTCACAAAGAACCCCAGAGTAACATCCAAGGATCTGCAGGCCACTCTCGCCTTTGCTAATTTGAGTGTTCATGACTTAACCATCAGAAAAAGACTGAACAAGAATGGTGTTCATGGAAGGATAGCCAGGACGAAACCACTGCTCTCTAAAAAGAACATTGCTACCCGTCTGAAGTTTGCCAAAGAGCACATAGATGATCCACAAGACTTCTGAAACAATGTTCTCTGGACAGACGAGTCAAAGGTAGAACTTTTTGGCCTCAATGAGAAACGTTATGTTTGACAAAAACCAAACACTGCATTCGAACAGCATGGTGGTGGGAGTGTGATGGTTTTGGGGCTGCTTTGCTGCCTCAGGACCTGGACGGCTTGCCATCATTGACACAACCATGAATTCTGCATTGTATCAGAAGATTCTAGAGAAGAATGTCAGGCGGATGGTCTGTGAGTTGATACTGAAGCATGCAGCGAAATAATGATCCTAAACATACAAGCAGATCTACAAAAGAATGGCTGCAGAAGAAAAAATTCCGTGTTTTAGAATGGCCTAGTCAAAGTCCGGACCTAAACCCCATCGGAATGTTGTGGCACAAACTGAAGTGAGCTGTCCATGCAAGGAAGCCCTCAAATGAGTTGAAGCAGTTCTGTAAGGAGGAATGGGCCAAAATTCCACAAAACCGATGTGAGAGACTGACCAACAGTTACAGGAAACGCTTAGTTGAAGTCATTGCTGCTGAAGGGGGTGCCACCAGTTACTGAATCTAAAGGTTCACATACTTTTTCACACATGGATATTGAATGTTGAATCATTTGTGGATAAATAAATGTTGAAAAAGTATCATGTTCTTATTTCATTTGTTTAATCAGGTTATCTTTATCTATTATTAGGACTCAGATTAAGATCTAATAACATTTTAGGTTTGAAATATGTGAAATATATGAAAATCCTAAGGGGTTCACAAACATTTTCTTGGCACTGTATTTGTATTTCTTTAATAGGCTATATTCCAGCACAGTGGTTTTTCTTCATCACTTGAAACAGGCACATCTGTGTTTTCCTATGTTGGGTTATATTTGCAGCCTGATGTAGTTTTTGCACTGTAACTTAGCAAGATGCAGCATTGTGCGTCTCTGAGAGCACAGTAATAGGTGGATGAATCTTTCAGCTGTGATCCTGTAATTGTTAATGTTGTCGACGTCTCTCTGGTTTTCAGCTCCATGGAAAAACGTGTGTCGAGACCGTCAGCTCACTGCTCAGCATTGCTGCCTGAATACCTCCGGATCAAAAACAGAGGAGGATTCGCCTCATCATGTTGGTACCAATAAAGATAGTAGCTGGAATAACTTGTTGTATATTTACAAGTAATATGGACAGCTCCTCCTTCTTGAACTTGTTTTTCTGACTCTTCCATTGTTAGTGTATTTCCAAGGACAACATCTTAAATAAATAAAAGATATGCTTCAATACATATACTTTTTCAATAAACCACTTCACTGTCTTTTAAAAGTAATAAAATAACAGGGTTTATTGTTGTTATTATTATTATTATTATTATTATTATTATTATTATTATTATTATTATTATTGCAAACAAACACATTTTAAAGCAGAATTGAAACTTACCAATTACAAAAGTACAATGAAAGGTAACATTGCCTGCAGCCTTCGTTGAGGATCAGCTTGCTTAGAAACTACAGACATGACACACAGACGGAGTGTAGCTCCCCTGAAGATGACTTGACTGTTGAGAATGAGCTGTATGTTCATACAGCTGGGCAGCATGGGTAAACAGAGACATCCATTTCACATCATGTGACTGTTCTTGTCATCAGGAGGATTTATCTCAATACAGATTTGGTGAGCTGTGTCAGCTTTGCAAGGTGTTGGATGGTTGTATGTAGAATGCTAACTTATTTTAACGAGAGCTGCACACACTGGGCTGATGAGCCAGGACTGATAGAACTGCACACACTGGCCTGATGAGCCAGGACTGATAGAGCTGTACACACTGGCCTGATGAGCCAGGACTGATAGAGCTGCACACTCTTGGCTGATTAGTCTGTTAATCATCCATGATTAGGAGTGGGTTAGAGGAGTGAAACATGTGGACTATCCCTCCCTTACTGATATATAGAAACAGACAGCACCACATGCAGTTCTTAATTAGCACACTTAGAAACAAGGGCCTAGCCACAATGTTTGTCTACTTGACTAAGTTTATTATAGTTTTATTAACACAAGGCATCAGTGAGCTCATCAATGGGACACTATGGGCTTCGTAGTATTACAGAACACACAGACCACTGACTGATCTAGGTGGTTATGCTTTCCTGTTCAGTCATGCACTTTGGAGCTAAACCTAAATAAAACAGACCACTACCGCCACTAGGGACTGTATTCTGCATCCTGGTTTAGATTTTGCATTAGATCAGCACACGCATGCAGCACTGTGGGTCGAACAAAGCACAGTAGTATGTGGCCGAGTCGTCCAGCTTCGTACTGGCAATTGCTAAAGTTATCACCTTGTCACTGGTTTTTAACTGTGTGGAAAAACGTCTGTCCAGGTTAGTAGCGCGGTGTTCAGAATCGTCCTGCTGCCTCTGAGTTAAATAGAGAGGGGGCTTCTCTTGGGCACGTTTATACCAGGTAAGAGCATAGTAGGTGAAACTTGTAGTGTATTTACAAGTAAGCTGAACAGTTTCTCCCTCACGAACTGTCCTTGAACGATCATCTTGTGAAACTGTATTTCCAGAGACAAGATCTGAAATAAATAAGTAAACAAATAAATTAAACATCATGCTTTATTAATGATGAGACTGTATTTGAATGAACCATTATTATAATTATTATTATTATTATTATTATTATTATTATTATTATTATTATTATTATTATCAGTAGTAGTAGTAGTCCTATTTAAAGCCTAGTAGGCCGGACAACACCGACCGCCCAGTGGCAGAAAAAATTCAATTTAGCACCCCTAAAATAGGGGTGCCAACAAGGACTAGGCCTTAACTAATTAACAGAAAACCGGTAAAAAGGACTGTAAATTAAATCTTTATAACAAAAGGGGAGGTGGAACAGAGCACGCCCCCCAGAGCCCACTGGTCGACAAAAGATGTCATGTCGCCAGCGGACTAGGCGTGGGCGTGCTCCAACTTAACCCGGGATCGGTTAAGGGCCCTGAACATGGCCCCACAATCAAAGACCCTCCCCATCATCTTGACGCTTCTTGGTCTTGTAGATGGCGAGTCTAGCAAGAGCCAGGAGCAGATTCTGAGGAGGTCTCTCTTTTTTAGTGGAGCCCCTGGACAGGGTGCCCGAAAATAAGGAGGGTGGGTGAAAAGTGCAGCCAGAACTGCAGCAACAGATTCCTCAGCAGCAGGAAAAACGGCTGCAGCCTGGCACAGAAAATAAA
Organism: Huso huso; assembly: GCA_036884735.1. Classification (NCBI taxonomy): domain Eukaryota; kingdom Metazoa; phylum Chordata; class Actinopteri; order Acipenseriformes; family Acipenseridae; genus Huso; species Huso huso. Next base: position 32,329,673 of record CM072673.1, read on the forward strand.
TGTGACTTACCGACTCGGACTGACCGCAGAAAGGGCATGCCGAGTCGGTGGTGGTGACGCAGGATCTCTCGCCTGAGCTCCCGCAGGACCCTCCACCCCAAGTCCCCAGCTCCCCTGGAGACCAGCCGGGAGTAGGGCCTCCACTGGGGACCGGCGCCCTCGGTGGAAGGTCCCCTCCAAGCGGTGTCTCAGCGGGAGTCGAGGGGAGGAAGTGGAGGTGTGGAGCGTCATCATGCGTACAAGGTCCTCCTCGCCCGATCGGGCGTCGAGGAGATCCGCAGATCCTGCTCAGGTTGTTCTCGAGGGAGGCCGAGGGGCTCGGGCCTTGGGTTGATCAGCAGGACGGACCCGAGAGGGGTAGGGGGGGGGGATGGAAGATGGCTCCCGGTCCTGAGAACTCCCTCGAGATACCTGACAGAGTCTGGGTGCAACGCTGTTTTGCACTCCCGGATCGCACGAATTGGGCGTCCTGACGGTCGCCCGAGCCACCCTGGCGACCCTGGCGACTCGCAGGGTCAGCCACTGACCCCGCTCGCGATCCAGGAGATCCCAGACTCTGGTCACTTGGCACAGATCAGCCCGCACCAGGGGACTCAACGCCTGCGCGCACCCAGGTGGGGGGTTGTGCAGCAGGGGCTCCAGCAGGAGTCCTTCGCCGGTAGGTAGGAGCAGTCTTGGCGACGTTAAACATGCTCCGGGTCCTGAGCAGGTCCTGGTAAAAGACCGCAGCTCGGGAGACGGATTCCCGGAGGTCGATCAAAGAGCTGCGGTGTAGCCCAGGTCGCAGCTGGCGCAACAAAGGGGACGCCAGCGTGCACCACTGCGGGGCCGGGTCTGCGTGACAGGAATTCTGCAGGGTCTGGAGGCGGAAGGTGTGCACCTGGCTCTTGATGCACACCAACCCTTGCCCCTCGGCCAGAGGGAGGCTCAAGAACCGCCGCGAGAGACCCAGTGCTTTCCGCCCACAAACTCAGGGGGGGCTCAGGATGGTGAGCGATGCCAAAGCATCGCCCGCCACCAGTTGGTTAATCACTTCAAAGCCCGTCCCTGAAGGAAAGCAGTTTTAGCAGACCCGACCACGACCTCAGCCTAGCAGCCACCTTGTCCTCCAACTCCACCCAGTTGGCTGCACGAGGTCTCCGCCGGGCTCAGGTGGACTCCCAGATATTTAAAACTGTCCGCCCACTTGAACTGCTGGAGCGCGACAGGAGGGAATCCACCCGCCAAGGGCCCTGTAACCCGAGCACTTGTCCCAGTTGATCCTGGCAGAGGAAGCGGCAGGTGGTAGACGCTCTGGCAGCTCCGCATCCTCTCCAGGTGGGTCCCGGGTCGGAGGCCACAGGGAGCACATCGTCGGCGAGGGCCGACAGGACCCGTGTCCGTCCGCCGCCGGCGCCAAGCCCCGTGAAGCCTCCCTGCGAAGGAGGCAGAGGAAGGGCTCGATGCACAGCGTACAGTTGTCGGACAGAGAGGGCAGCCCTGACGACCTCTCCCAAACGCCGAGGGCGCGGTCAGGGACCAGTTGACCTTCACGAGGCTTTCGGCAGGCGTGAGAGCATCCCGGAACAGGCCGACGGCCCGCCCGGTCCAACGCCGGGGTTCCGAAGATACTTTCGTGATCCACCGGAACGCGCCTTCTCGATCCAGCGACAGGAAGGCGACCGACCGACCAGTCCTCCTGCAGTAGTGCAGGAGGTTTGAACCAGGAAGATGTTATCGAAGATCGTCGGTTCGGGACCGTAAGACTGGTCGGGTGGATCTGCCTGCCAGGACTTGAGCCTCAGGGAGGCGGCCTTGGCCATTTTTATAGTCCGTGCGAAACTTGCAGACCGAGGGCGCCAGTTCTTTAGGCAGCGGAGATCCCCTGCTTGGGCGGGAGTGTGATGACCGCCCGCCTCTCATAAAGGGCATCTCCCGGTCTCAGAGGCTTCCGCCAGGACCGCAAAGGCGGGCCCCAGCAAGTCCCAAAACTTGTAGAACTCCACGGTCAGCCCGCGTGATGCCCGGCGATTTGTTATAGGGCATCTGACTGAGGGCGTCGAGAGAGCTCGCCAGGGTCAGCTGGCCCTCTAACTCGCCCCGACGCCCTGCGCCGACCGTGGGAAGCCCATCCCACAGAACCCTGCACCCAGGCGGCTCCAGATCGAGCAGCTCCCTTTCCAGCCGCTCGATCCGCGAAGTCCCTCGCCTGCTCGCCTCTCGGTACTCTGACAGAGGACCTTGATCTGCGCTTTTCCCCGTCCCACCACTGGCGCCAGGTGGGGAAGCGATCGCATGCCTAAATGCCAGACCGTCCAAAAGTCCGGGAAAGACCCAGCGCTCGTCCTCCAACAGGCTGTTGTTAAAGTGCCAGTAGGCGGAGAAATGCCTAGCTGGCACCACGGCACCCGTCGCCACCAGGTTGTGGTCCGTGAACGGCGCCGCCTGATGTCGAAAGCGCGAACGCAATGAGCGTGGTTTCCACTGCGTAGAAACCTGTCGATCCGGGACTGAGACACCGCCCCTCCCCTCACTGGTGAAGGTGAAGGCCGAGGGCGCCCGGGTTGCCACCGCCAGATGTCGACCAGAGACCCGGCGATCAGCTCTCTCAGGCGCCCGTGAGGCGGGTAGGCTTCGCGCCCACCCCGTCCGGGCGGCCTCGGGGGTGCAGTTGAAATCCCCGAGAACCACGAGCCGCCGGGCGCCGATGGTGTTCAGGTGGGCGACATCTGGGGAAAACTGGACCCTCGGGACCCGAGGGACCGGGCGCACGCTGGTTCACCAGGTGAACGGTAGCGCCCCCCGCCCCGGATCCGTGGTGCAACACGCCGGCCCGACGCGACGTTGACCATCGAGCACCGTGGGGAACAAGGACCCGGAGAAGAGGCGTCGCCACCCACAAGATGACTCGGTGAGGGTGGCTGAACGACACTCTCCCCACTCCAGCAGCCAGTTGGCCTCGGCCTGCGGAGTGGGAGTGGGTTTCCTGCAGGAAGCACACAGAGTAACCCCTTTTTTCAGGAAGGAGATTACCTGGGCCCTGCGAATGGTCCTTGCATCCGTTGACGTTCACGGTCCGATGCAATACATTGTCCTCTGTCGGGTTAGCTGGCGACACTCACGGGAGATCCTGAGATCTCCGAATTTTTCAGCTGGTCGTGGAAACTTTCACGACGCGTGCACGACCGTACGTGCCAGTTTTGCTGGCGTGGCTGGCCCTGAGGAAGGATCTCACAGAGTTTAGGATCTCTGAAATCCCCATTTGTCCAGGGCCAGCTGGACTTTGTCCCTGCGGTGGATGGTGGCCTCCAGGAACTCCAGGAGCTCCGCCGCCGGGATGTCCGGGGAGGACAGACTCTCCTGAGCCCGCTGCATGTGGACTCCAGGTCCTCCTCCGCTCCTCGGTCCTCCACCGCCCCGATGGGATGAAGCACAACGCACTTTCACGGTGGTGAGCGTTGCGTCTGATTTTAATTCTTGACTCTCCCAGCGCCCCCAGGGACGCGCGGGCGGGAGATCAATGGAGGGACCCCTGGGACCGCCTTTTTTTTTTTTTCGGGCGCAGGCGGACGCTTCGACACCGCCCAGAGGACGGTGTCTGTCGTCCCATCTGGCCCTCCTTTGAGGTCAGGCACGGTCTCAGGCCCGCTCCTTCCCCTCAGAAGGAAGGGGATCCACCCCTCGGGTCCCTTCCCCTCCCTCCCCTAAAGGGATACACCCTTTCGGGTCCTTCCTTCCTCCGAGATCAGTCACGGTTTGTTGTTCCAGGGGCTCCTCCCCCCCCCGGTGTTGGAACCGCCCGATGCTGGGTGGGGGACGGGTTCTTGGCCCACGTTTGCACTCCCGGGGAGGGATCTCACCGTGAGGGGCACCACCTTCTGCCCTCCGTTCTTCCCCCCTTCCGCTCCGGAGACTGGACAAACGCTGGCTCCTCAGGAGCCCCTCTGCCTCAGGGGGTGTTTTGCCTCCCCTCCACGGCAGCACAGGGCCGGAACCCCGTCGCCGCAGAGAGGGGGAGCCTGAGGCAGATCTTGTTCGGGAGGGGTGGTCCCCCCCTCCGGCCCCTCGGGGGTCGCTTGCATGGGGCTGGTTATCTCACGGGAGCCCACGCAGCTTGCCTCGGGGGCAGAATCCCGCCTCTCTCGGGAGGCGGGAGCCAGAGGCAATTCTTGTTCAGGAGGGGTGGTTTGTCCCCCCCCCCCCGCCCCTCGGCTGGGGTCGCCTGCATGGGCTCCGTGATTATCTGGGCGGAGCCCCTCGGGAGCGAGGCAGTTGTTGTTCCGGGAGGGTGATTCTTCCCCCCTCCAGCCCCTCGGCATGGAGGGCACCATGGGCTCCAGCTTTATCCTCGAGCCAGCGCCTGCCTCGGGAGCTGGTTCGCCCCCCTCCTCGGCAACACAGGGTTCAGGACCCGTGTCGCCGGAGGAAGGCGGTGCCGAGGCAGCTGCTCTTCAGGGTCTTTATTGTGGGGAGGGGATCTGCCCGAAGGGCTTGTTTTGTCCCTGGGTTCCTCCTCCCCTTTGGCCTCTCGGCGGGGCCTCTTCCATGGGCTGGAGCCCGGACCCGCCTCGGGAGATGGATTTTTCTCCTTCCGTGGCAGCACGAGGGCCGGGCCCTCGTCGGGCTGTAGAGGGGGACGGAGGCGGTCTCTTTCTTTTGGGGGCCCTCTATCGCCCCGGGGACCCTCACCTTCCTTCCTCTTCCCCTGAGGCTGCCGGAGGCTGTCCCCTGCCCTGCCACACGGACGGCGTGCACACCTCTGCAGCAGCTTCTCTCTCTTCCCTGACCCGGGAGGAGGTGCTTGCTTTACGAGCGGTTTTGCCGCCCCTGCCTTCGGGGGGGGCCGGGGAGTCCCTTTCTGGGACTCCCCTGACCCACCGGGCCAGATGGTGGGACCCGTCCCCAGCTTGGCTTCCCCTGTGGACCTGGCCGGGCCACCTTCTTCCTGCGGCTGGCCAATGGGTCCACTGGCCTTCTCCCCCCCCGGGGAGGCTGGAGGGTCCCCGCCACGGGGCCTCTCCCCTTCCCCGGATGTTACTGGGAGGGGCGGGTACACACCCCCCCCTTCTCAAGGGCCTCTTGAGTCTCCCGGGGCCAGGTGGACTCGGGGCTGGTGCTTGCTGGTGGTTTTGGCTTTTTCTGGAGCTTGGGCACCTCTTTTTTTGGTGCCCCAGCCCTTTGCAGTGAAAGCACCGCACCTCCTCCGAGGAATAAAAGATACTGTAATTGGTCCCCCAAGGGGACACAAACTGCCCCTCCACAAAACTGCCCTCCACGGGGTCCCTCCCCCAGGGTGAATGGTCACCTGGCGGGAAGGACAAGATGTGGCGGAGGGGCTTGGTCTTTGCAGCCCAGGGGAGGGTGGATAGCTGTTTTTAAGCTCCCCAGGGCTTGCAGATGGGGCCTGAGCAGGGCGCCCTTCAAAAAAGGTGGCACATTGCGAAAGGACGTCCACTTTGTGCCTTAGGCCCGAAGGGTTCGACGGGGATAAAATCCCCATCAGAAGACCCCCTCGATCGCTGTATTCGCGGCGGCACGATGGCCGATGGCCCCACCACCTTGGCCATGGCCTTGACAAAGCCCTCGATCGAGAGGGAGTCCTTCAGGAGGCACCTGACCCCGTGCCTCCTGGTGATGTTTTTGAAAGGGGCTGCAGCCTCCCGCAGCCACCTTTGCCCATTGTTTTGTGGGCTGTGCTGTTTGCCCACTCATAATTTTATTATTTATTTATTTATTTATTTGAAAACAAAACAACAATAATTCAAAATAAAACAAACACAAATTGCACACCCCTGCACTCCAATAGTGCAGGGCACACAGAACACAAAAGGTTTTTTTTTTTTTTTTTTTAATACAAACAAACGTATTTATTTATTTTTTAAATAAATAAACAAATACAAATTCACCCACCCCTGCACTACAATAGTGCAGGGGTAAAAGGAAAATTCAAAAAGAAATCAAAGTCTAAAACTAAAAAATAGTTTTAAACTTAAAAAGAAATCAAAATCAAAAAATCAAACCAAAAGGGCAAACAAAGGAGCACACGGCTGTGTGCTCCCTGCTCGCTTCCCCACTCTGCACACAGCAGAGATGGGGATTTTTAAAACAAAATGATTTTAACAAAAAAAAACTAAAAACAGTTATTTACATAAAATAATTTTTCTTTAAAAGACAAAAATAAAAGCTTTAAGGTAAAATTAATGAATTAATAAAAGGAGTGTTTTTAAAAAGAAAGAAAATTCAAAAAAAAAATCTCTCCTGCACTTGCTTATGTAGGCAAGTGCAGGGAGAGAAAAGGAAAAACTAAATAAGTGTTTTATTTAAAAAAAAATAAAACAACTTAACCAGAATGTTTTTAACTAAAAAGGTGCACTACTTTAGATAATGAATTTATAAAAGAATTGCAAAATAAAAGTTGAAACAACTGTTTTTATAAGTTTTTAATGGGTGAAGTGAGGAGCTCCAGAAATCTGTGGCCTCTCAGTAGTCCTATTTAAGGGCCTAGTAGGCCGGATTACACCGACTGCCCAGTGGCAGTCGGTGCACCGACTTCAAAGGCGGCCGGAGGAAAAATTCAGTTTAGCACCCCTAAAATAGGGGTGCCAACAAAGACTAGGCCTTAACTAATTAAAGAAAGAACCGGTAGAAAGGACTGTAAATTAAATTTGCAAAACGAAAGGGGAGGTGGAACAGAGCACGCCCCCTAGAGCCCACTGGTCGACAAAGGTGGCCATGTCGCCAGCGGACTCCGCGTGGGCGTGCTCCAACTTAACCCTGAACGGAGAAGGCCCCGAACATGGCCCCACAATCAAAAGACCCTCCCGATCATCTACGCTTCCCTGGTCTTGTAGATGGCTAGTCTAGCAGAGCCAGGAGCAGATTCATGAGGAGGTCCCTCTTCTTGGTGGAGCCATGAACAGGGTGCCCAAATATGAGGAGGGTTGGGAGAAGTGCAGCCAGAACTGCAGCAACAGATTCCTCAGCAGCAGGAAAAACGGCTGCAGCCTGGCGCAAAGAAAATAAATGTAGCTTACCATTTCGGACTGACTGACCGCAGAAAGGGCATGCGGCGTCCGAAGTGGGTAAAAGGACGAGAGATCTCTCCTGACGCTGAGCGCCTCCGTGCAGGACCCTCCACCCCAAGTCCCCAGCTCCCCTGGAGACCAGCGGGGTACAGGGCCTCCACTGGGGACCGACGCCTCCGGTGGAAGGAGGGTCTCCCGGTGCGGTGTCTCGGAGGGGAGGCAGGGGAAGTGGAGGTGTGAGCGTCATCGCGACCCTCCTCCTCGGCCGATCGAGGGGCGCCGAGGAGAAACGCGAGATCCTGCTCAGGTTGTTCTCGAGGGGGGAGGCCTGGGGGGCTCGGGCCTTGGGTCTGATCAGCAGGACCGGAGAGCAGGGGGGGGGGGATGGAAGATGGCTCCCCGGTCCTGAGAACCCTCGAGATACCTGACAGAGTCTGGGTGCACGCCTGCTTTGCACTCGGATGGGCCGGCCGGCCCTGACGGTCGCCCGAGCCGCCCTGGCGACGGCGATCCGGGGTCAGCCACTCTGACCGCTTTGCGATCAGGAGATCCCAGACTCTGGTCACCTTGCCGAGATCAGCGCGCGACCGCGTGGGGACTCCAACGCCCTGCGCACCCAGGTGGGGTTGTGCAGCAGGGGCTCCAGCAGGAGTCCTTCGCCCTCGGTCGGAACGGCGTCTCGGCCGACAGAAAACATGCTCGGGTCCCTGAGCAGGTCCTGGTAAAGACCGCAGCTGGGAGACGGATTCCCGGGAGGTAGATCCCAGAAGAGCTGCCGGTCGGAGCCCAGGTCGCAGCTGGCGCAACAGGAGGGACGCCAGCGTGCACCACTGCGGGGCGGGTCTGCGCACAGGAATCTCTGCAGCGTCTGGAGGCGGAAGGTGTGCACCTGGCTCTTGATGCACACCAACCCTGCCCTCCCCTCGGCCAGAGGGAGGCTGCCTGCCGCAGAGACCCAGTGCTTTCCGGCCCAGAAGAAGTCCGTCAGCTTCCTCTGGACCCTGGACACAAACTCAGGGGGCGGGCTCAGGGACGGTGAGTCGATGCCAAACATCGACGCCACCAGTTGGTTAATCACTAAAGCCCGTCCCTGAAGGAAAGCAGTTTCAGCAGACCCGACCACGACCTCAGCCTCAGCAGCCACCTTGTCCTCCAACTCCCACCCAGTTGGCTGCGACCCGAGGTCTCGCTGGGGCCTCAGGTGGACTCCCAGATATTTGAAGCCGTCCCGCTCCCACTTGAACTGCTGGAGCGCCGACGGGAGGGAGTCCACCGCCAGGGACCTACCAGTAACCGGAGCACTTGTCCCAGTTGATCCTGGCAGAGAAGCGCAGAGTATACACTCTGGCAGCTCCGCATCCTCTCCAGGTCAACCGGGTCGGAGGCCACCAGGAGCACGTCGTCGCGGGCGTGGGCCGACAGACCCCCCGTGTCCGACGGAAATGGCCAACCCGTGAGCCTCCTGCGAAGGGAGGCAGAGGAAGGGCTTCGATGCACAGCGCGTACAGTTGTCCGGACAGAGGGCAGCCCTAGCCTCTCCCTCTCCTGAACGCGGGGGCGGTCAGGGACCAGTTAACCTTACAAGGCACTTTCGGCAGGCGCACAGCATCCGGAACAGGCCGACGGCGGCGCGGCCCCAATAAAATTTTTTCGCAGGGTTCGAAGAGATATCGTGATCCACCGGATCGAGCGCCCTTCTCCTGATCCAGCGACAGGAAGGCGACCGACCGACCGGGTCCCCCTGCAGTAGTGCAGGAGGTCCCAACCAGGAAGATATTATCAAAGATCGTCCCGGTTCGGGACCGTAGGACTGGTGGGGTGGATCACGTCTGCCAGCACGGACTTGAGCCTCAGGAGGCGGCCTGGCCACGATTTTATAGTCCGTGCATAGCAGCGAGACCGGGCGCCAGTTCTTCAGGCGGCGGAGATCCCCTTTCTTGGGCAGGGCGTGATGACGCCCGCCTCGCATCGAAGGGGCATCTCCCGGTCTAGGGGGCTTCCGCCAGGACCAAGGCAAAGCGGGCCCCAGCAAGTCCCAAAACTTCTTGTAGAACTCCACGGTCAGTCCGTCGATGCCCGGCGATTTGTTATAGGGCATCTGACCCGGGGTCGGGAGCTCGGCCAGGGTCAGCTGGCCTCGAACTCGTCGGCCCCTCGCCCGACCGTGGGAAGCCCATCCCACAGAACCCGCACGCAGCGGAGTCGACGGGATCCGGAGAGAAGAGGGCAGAGTAGAAAGCCCTGGCCCTCTCGTTTCACTCCGGATCTGTCAGAAGGGGCGTGCGTCCACCAGGAGGCAGGTGATGTTCTTACGGTCTCCCTTCTTTTTTTCTCCAACGCGTAGAAGGTGTGTGCCGCGGTCCATCTCCGGAGGAACTGGACGCCTTGAAGCGCCTAAACGCCCCGGACGCTGGAGCTGCAGGTCCCGAGGGTGCACTTTTCTCCGACGCCTGCTCCGTGAGTTGGTCCCCGCGAGCCAGGCGGCTCTCCAGATCGAGCAGCCCTTTCCAGCCCGCCGATCCGCGTAGTCCCTCCGCCTGCTCGCCCCCGTGTACTCCTGACAGAGGACCTTGATCTCGCGCTTTCCCACGTCCCACCACTGACGCCAGGTGGGGGAAGAGATCGCCTGCCGTGCCAGACCGTCCAAAAGTCCCCGGAAAGACCGCTCAAAAGCGCCGCCCTCCAACAGGCTGTTGTTAAAGTGCCAGTAGGCTGAGAAGTGCCTAGCTGGCACCACCACCGGCCACGGCCACCAGGTTGTGGTCCGTGAAACGGCGCCGGCCCTGATGTCGGAGGAGGCAACGCACGAGCGTGGTTCTGCGATACGTAGAACCTGTCGATCCGGGAGGACACCCGCCCCTCCCTCACCCTGGTGAAGGTGAAGGCCGAGGCGTCCGGGTGCTGCCACCGCCAGATGTCGCGACCAGAGAGCCGAGCGATCAGCTCTCTCAGGCGACCCCGGCAAAGGCGGGCGGGGCTCGCCCCCACCGGTCCGCCTCGAGGGGTGCAGTTAAAATCCCCGGGACCACAGCTGCCGTGGCGCCGATGGTGTTCAGGTGGGCCGACATCCGGCGGAAAAACTGGACCCTCGCCGGACCCGTGGGCCGGGCGTGCAGCGTTCACCAGGTGAGCGGAAGCGCCCCGGCCCGGATCCGTGGTGCAACAGACTGACCCCGGCACGGCGTTGACCACATCGAAAGCACCGTGGGGAACAAGGACCCGGAGAAAGGCGCCGCCACCCCACAAGATGACTGGTGAGGTGGCTGAGCGACCTCTCCCCCCTCCAGCAGCCAGTTGGCCTCGGCCTGCGGAGTGGAGTGGGGTTTCCTGCAGGGAAGCACACAGAGTAACCCCTTTTTTTCAGGAAGGAGATTACCTGGGCCCCGCGGAAATGGTCCTTGCATCCGTTGGCGTTCACGGTCCGATCGATACATGATCCTCTGTCAGGTGTAGTTGGCGACACTCCACGGGAGATCCTGAGATCTCCAAGTTCCAACTGGTGGTGAGCTTTCGAACACGAATGTGCACTTCGTGCCGAAGTCTTGCTGGCGTGGCTGGCCCTGAGGAAGGATCTCACAGAGTTTAGGATCCTCTGAAATCCCCCCATTTGTCCAGGGCCAGCTGGACCTTGTCCCTCGCGGTGGATGGTGGCCTCCAGGAAATCCAGGAGCTCCGCCGCAGGGATGTCGAGAAGGGGCGGGCAGGACTCCGAGCCCGCTGCAGCGGGACTCAGTCCTCCCTCCCTCTCCTCCGGTTCTCCACGCCCCCCCCGGCGGTGGAGAAGCTTCTTGCACTCCACGTTGGTGGGTGGCGCGCGCGTCTGATCTTGATTTTGACCGACTCTCCCAGCCCCTTCCCAGGGACGGGGAAGATCGCCCGGAGGGAGGGCGGGGACCGTCTGCACCCTCGACCGGGGCGAGGCGGGCCTTCGACGCACACCCCCGAGCGGACGGTCTCGTCGTCGCCGCTCTGGGTCCCTCCTTTGAGGTCCGAGGCACGGTCTCAGGCCCGTCCTCTTTCCTCGAAGAGGGGGATCCACCCTCTCGGGTCCTTCCCCTCCCTCCCCTAGAGAAAGGGATACACCCTTTCGGGTCCTTCCCCTTCCTCCGCATCAGTCACCCGGGTCTTTCAGGGGCTCCTCCCGCCCCCCTCGGTGACTGGAACCGTCCCCCGATGCTGGGTGGGGACGGGTTCTAACCCCGTTGCACGCCGGGAGGGATCTACCGTGAGGGCACCACCTTCTGCCCCCCTCGGTTCTTCCCCTCCCTTCCAGCTCAGGAGACCAATGTAAACGCGGGCTCCTCAGAGCCCGCCTCTGCCTCAGGGGTGTTTCTGCCTCCCCTCAGCACGAGGGCCGGAACCCCGTCGTGAGGAGGGGGAGCCTGAGGCAGATCTTGTTCGGAGGGTGGTTCGTCCCCCCTCCGACCCCGGCGGGGGGTGCTTGCATGGGCTCGCGTTGTCTGCGGGCCACGCTTGCCTCGGGGCCAATCCGCCTCCTCTCCGGAGGCGGAGCCAGAGGCAATTCTTGTTCAGGGGGAGGGTGGTTTGTCCCCTCCGGCCCCTCGGCTGGGGTCGCCTGCATGGGCTCCGCATTATCTGCGGGCCACGCCCCTCGGGAGCCCGAGGCAGTTGTTGTTCGGGAGGTGATTCTTCCCCCTCCGCCCCTCGGCGGGGTGCTTGCATGGCTCCGTTGTCCATGAGCCCACGCCTGCCTCGGGAGCTGGTTCTGCCCCTCCTCGGCAACACAGGTTTCATGACCCGTGTCGCCCGGAGGAAGGCGGTGCCCGAGGCAGTTGTTCCTTTGGGGGCCCCTCTGCCCCCCGGCGACCTCTCGCGGCCGCCCCCCATGGAAGAGTCGGGGCCGGCTTCTTGAGGTCTTTATTTGTGACGGGAGGGGATCTGCCCGGCGGGCTTGTTTTGCCTCATGGTTTCCTCCCTCCCCTTTGGCCTCTCGTGGGGGCCTCTTCCATGGGTTCCTTGAGCCCCGGACCGCCCGGGGGGTGGTTCCTTCTCCCCCTCCCGTGGCAGCACGGGGCGGGCCCTCGTCGCCGGTAGAGGGGACGCGGAGCGTCTCTTTCTTTTGGGGCCTCTATCGCCCCGGGACCCTCAGCAGAGGCCGAGGGCGTGTGCACTTGCGTGCATGCGTGGGACGCCCGCGCTTTCTCTTTCCCTGAGGCTGCCGGAGGAGGTCCCCTGCCCTGCACGGCAACAGGAGGCCCACCTCCGCAGCTTCTCTCCTCGTGCCCGGGATGAGGTGGTTGAGGCGTATGCTTTGCCGCCTTACCTGCCTCCGGGGGGCATGTTCAGGGGAGTCCCTTTCTCTGGGACTCCCCTGACCCACCGCCAGATGAATGGGCGGCGGGGTCTGCCCCCCGCTTGGCCTCCCCGGTGGACCTGGCCGCCCACCTTCTTCTTCGGCAAGATGTGGGGTTTTTTCAGTGACCTTCTCCCTCCGGCGCATTCGGGAGGGCGAGGGTCCGCCGCCACGGGGCCCTCTCTCCCCTTTCCCCGGATGTTACTGGGAGGGGCGGAAAATTTTTGCCCCCTTCTCTGCGGGCCTCTTTGAAGGCCCGGGCGAGGTGGATCGGAGGCTGGCGGTGCTTGGTGGGTGGTTTTTGCGCCCTGCTGATTGGGGCACCTCTTTTTCTGGTGCCCAGCTCCTTGCAGTGAAAGCACCGCTCCTCTCCGAGGGAATAAAAAGCGGCGTAATTGGTCCCCCGGAGGGGACCACAAAGCTGTTCTCGGTGTCCCCCCGCCAGGTGGATAGTCACCTGGCGGAAGGACAAGATGTGGCGGAGGGCCTGGTCTTTGCAGCCCAGGGGAGGGGGATAGATGTTTTAATCTCCCCAGGGCTTGCAGATGGGGCCTGAGCAGGTCGTCCCTCAAAAAGGTGGCACATTTGACAGGACGACCCTTGTGCCCAGGCCCTTGAGCTGAGTTCGACGGGATAAACATCCCCGCCACCACTCTGAGACCCCCTCGATCGCCGTGTTCGCGGGCGGCCTCCGATTTAAAAGAAGACGGCTTTTGCCGTACATCTTGGAGGGCCACGATGGCCGATGGCCCCCACCACCTTGGCCATGGCCTTGACAAAGCCCTCGATCGAGAGGGTCCTTCAGGAGGCACCCTGACCCGTGCCTCCTGGTGATGTTCTGAAAGGGCTGCAGCCTCCCTGCAGCCACCTTTGCCCATTGTTTTGTGGGCTGTGCTGTTCGCCCACTCATTGTTTATTTTTATTTAGTTATTATTTATTTATTCATTAAACAACAAACAAACAAAATTCAAAACAAAACAAACACAAGTACAAATTATGCACCCCTGCACTGCAATATTGCAGGGCGCACAGAACAGAAAAGTTTTTTTTTTTTTTTTTTTTTTTTTTTTTTTTTTTTTTTTTTTTTTTTTTTTAAATAATCAAAACAAAATTAGTATATATTTTTTTGATAAAAATGAAAAATAACTACCCTCGCACTCAATAGTGCAGGAGTAGTTAAAATAAAACAAACAAACAAAATTATTGATTTATTATTTTTTTAAAACAACAAAATAAAATAAAACAATGAAAACACAAAGTTTTTTTTTTTTTTTTTTTTTTTTTTTTTTTTTTTTTTTTCCAAAACAACGTGCTTATTTATTTAAAATATTAAAAAAAAAAAAAAAAAAAAAAAAAAAAAAAAAAAAAAAAAAACAATTCATAAACCCCTGCACTCCAATAGTGCAGGGGTAAAAAAAAAATCACCAAATAAATCAAAGTTTAAAACTAAAAATAGTTTTAAACTTAAAAGAAATTCAAAAAAAACAAACAAAGGAAAAACAAAGGAGCACACGGTCTGTGCTCCCCTGCCTGCCCTTCCCCCACTCTGCACACAGCAGAGATGGGGGATTTTTAAAACAAAACGATTTTTAACTAAAAACTAAAAACAGTTAATTATATAAAATAATTTTCCTAAAAAAGAAAAAATAAAAGCTTTAAAGTAAAATTAACAAATCAATAAAAGGTGTTTTAAAAGAAGGAAAATTCAAAGAAAGAAAAATCTCCTGCACTTGCTTATATAGGCAAGTGCAGGGAGAAAAAGGAAAACTAAATAAGTGTTTTATTTAAAATAAAACAACTTCACCAGAATATTTTTAACTAAAAGGTGCACTACTACTTTAGAAAAGTGAATTTATAAAAGAATTGCAAAATAAAAAGTTGAAACAACTGTTTTATAAGTTTTAATGGGTGAAGTGAGGAGCTCCAGAAATCTGTGGCCTCTCAGTAGTAGGAGTCGTAGTAGTAATAGGTAAGTTAAATAATATAACAGAAATTACCAGTGGCAAGGACTAGCATTGCAAATTGAATGATCATTGTTTACAGTCTTGCAGAAGAATCTACTCAGAAACACAGAGATTCCCCTCTATCCCCTTTATATGAACATGAAGAAGTAATCTGCTCTGTCTATAATCTTCCTTCTCATGTGGGTGTGGGGTTCATCTGTGAAATATTATGAATGTTAATTTCACATCGTTTGATGATAAAAAAAAGATGATGACAAAAACGATGCATCACACCCTCACTTCCATTTGGTTTCCTGCCAAGGCAGAAAATGTCTTTGAAAAAATAACCAGTGCTATGATTTTATTCTCTTTACTCAGTGACATGGCTAATATCATGCACGTTTGTAGAACTAAAGGCAAATATAAACTGGGTATAAAAAATAATCATTAATCACTAAAGCAGTATGGCATGTTCTAAGTATCAGATGTGTTTATTTAGTTTTTATTTTATTTTTTGGTTTATTTTGTGTTCATTTTTGCCACCTGGCTCTGGACTGCATTTATGGTGCATTGTCTGACCGTCAGCCAATCTGTCACATCCTTACTTCCAGAAGTGACTGTATAAATGACTTGTCTATTCAGAGGATCTTTGGTCTTACACTGAGACACAGCGACATCTAGTGGTGTTTTTTAGCCTTGCACGTAACACAACTTCTATTCGAGTCACAGGAAGCTGCAGCATTCACCAAACAAAATCTGATGCAGCTTGTATTCTTCTGTTGAAAAGACCAGTCTTTCACATGTGCATTCATTCCTGTCAAATAGTTTCCAAGAAATCACTCAATATCTCCTTATTGTTTTTCCAATACTATCTGTGCAGCCTTGGTATGACAATGAGTGAAGGCACATCGGCACTTGAGTGCATGATATAAGGAGCTTGCACGCTCACACTTGAGCGCGTGATATAAGGAGCTTGCACGCTCACACTTGAGTGCATGATACAAGGAGCTTGCACGCTCACACTTGAGCGCGTGATATAAGGAGCTTGCACGCTCACACTTGAGTGCATGATACAAGGAGCTTGCACGCTCACACTTGAGCGCGTGATATAAGGAGCTTGCATGCTTCACTTGGCTTGTTGTTTTATTAAAGCGCATTGTTTGGTGTATCTGAAATGTGACCCTTCTGTAATAATGTATTTTAAATGATTCTGGTATTTGATTATATACAGTACACCACATTGTAATGTTTCAAAAGTAATACTAATACCAGCAATGCATTGCTTTGCAGGACCAGCTTTCTCCCATGTTGGTAATATTAAATCTTTAGCTAGCGTCATCATTGGGCCAGTTTACACGTGTGCTTTTTATTCACGTGAAGCGGCCATGCCTGTGCCCATTGGGAAGAAAAGCTCATGAAAAGGCCCCAAACATAGTCACAGTATTTTAATGGGAAAGTCTCATTGACGTGTTGAAATCAGCACCCACTTACACATGGAAACAAGAGTTTCTCATGAAAATGTTAATTAGCTTGTTCAAGTGCTTTACTTAAAGCCACTATAGAAAGGAAGGTGGGAAAAAAAAAAATAGAAGGTAGACCACATCAAAACAACGGCAACAACTCAGGTAAGACAGCTGTTAAATGTATTTATTTAAATGCTAGAAGTCTCAGAAACAACATGTTAGAACTTGAAGCCACTGCACTAACAAGTAACTATGATGTGATAGGTGTTACAGAAACTTGGTTTTCTGAGAGTGATGGAGACAAATATAATATTAGTGGATACACACTAGATAGGAAAGACAGGCAGGACAGAAGAGGCGGAGGGGTAGCGCTATACATAAGAAATAGTCTTGAATCCCAGGTGTTAAATCTGGCTGAAGAAAACAACGCCAAATCAATATGGGTCAAAATAATGGACAAAAAATCAAAGGGCATAATAATAGGAGCATGCTATAGACTGCCAAATTCAGACACCGACCAAATAATCTGTTATACAATGACATTAGAAATGTGTGTAGCAAAGGAGAAGCCATACTAATGGGGGATTTCAACTTCACCCATATAAAATGGGAAAACCCGTGGGGAGCACGACGGATGAAATTGAAAATGGTGGAAATGACAAATGACTGCTTCCCTAACACAATTTGTCAAGGCACCGACTAGAGGGGAGGCATGCCTTGATTTAGTCTTTTCAAATAAGAAAGACATAATAACTAAAACAGAGGTCAGAGAGCCATTGGCAAACTCAAACCACAACATGGTCTCATTTGAAGTGATTTTTAAAATCCAAAAAGTAATGACTAAAGCTAAGGTTAACAATTTTAGGAAAGCAAACTATGAAGGTATGAAACATAGACTAACAGAAGTTGATTGGAGTAAAATAGAGAAAACATCCAGAAAAAAAGGATGTTTTTTTTTTTTTTAATGTAGTACTAGAGGTGCAAAACAATTACATCCCAAAAGTAGACGAATCTAAATCTAAAACAAAATGGCCAAAATGGTTTAATAGATCAATTTAAAAAAAATATATCCTGAGAAAAAAGTCACTTTACAGAGCATTTAAAAGGGACCAAAAACAAAGTACACATAAAGAGTACATGGAACTGCAAATGCAAGTCAAAAAGGAAGTTAGAAAGGCCAAGTGAGAGAAATAGAAATGAACATTGCTGAGGGAGCTGTGACAGAGCAGGGCTCTACCCTTGGAAATATTGGCAGGGATGGGTTTAAATTCTCCTCCCTGCTCAGGTTTATTGTGTCAGGTGGGAATAATTATCAATCAATTAGCACCCAGCCACCTGACATAAAAGGAGGCCTCAGCTCCTCAGTAGAGAGAGGTAGCTGAGGAAGCAAGTGTGTTTTTTCTTTGTGTGCTGGTTGTTGTTAATTTTGCTTTCCAGTGAAGGCAAAGCTCAGCCTGGAAGCCTTATTTCTGTAAGTTTTTACTTTGTGTTTATTGTTTGTGTTTAAGAACCTTTTTGTTTGGCCCTCGTGTCTGTTTATTTTGTGTTTTTTATTTAATAAAAGTCTTTTGTTTGAACTGCAGTCTGTCTCTTGGCCTCATCCCTTGTGCCATCCTGTCACAGGGGCCCAAAAACCTAAATGTTTTTCCAATATTATAACAGCAAGAGAACATTCAAAGAGGAGGTTAAAAGTCTAAGAGATACAAATGGCAAAATCATAGACAAAGAAAAAAAATAGCAAATATATTAAATGATTACTTTTCAGAAGTTTTTACAAAGGAGGATACGGACAACATGCCCTACATGTCAACCTGTTCCTATCCAGTTTTAAATAACTTTAGCATAACAGAGGCAGAAGTGTTGAAGGACTAGGAGCTCTTAAAATAAACAAAATCCCCCAGGGCCAGATGAGATCTTCCCAATAGTACTCAAAGAAATGAAAGAAGTTATTTACAAACTGCTTACCAACATCATGCAACAGTCTCTTGACACAGGGATTGTACCGACAGACTGGAGAATTGCAAATGTCATACCGATCCACAAAAAGGGAGACAAAACCGAACCAGGTAACTACAGACCAATAAGCCTGACTTGTATTATATGTAAACTTATGGAAACTATAAGATCCAAAATGGAAAATTACCCTGGGAGACAGTCAGCATGGTTTAAGGAAAGGGAGCTTTTGTCTAACTAACCTGCTTGATTTTTTTGAGGATGCAACATTGACAATGGATAATTGAAAAGCATACGACATGGTTTATTTAGATTTCCAGAAAGCTTTTGACAAAGTCTCGCCTAAAAGATTAATTCTCAAACTGAACGCAGTACGGATTCAAGGAAATGCATGCACATGGATTAGGGAGTGGTTAACATGTAGAAAACAGAAAGTACTGATTATCATTATTTATTTCTTAGCAGATGCCCTTACCCAGGACGACTTACAATTGTTACAAGATACCACATTATTTTGACATACAATTACCCATTTATACAGTTGGGTTTTTACTGGAGCAATCTAGGTAAAGAACCTTGCTTAAGGGTACAGCAGCAGTGTCCCCTACCTGGGATTGAACAGTCGACCCTCCGGTCAAGAGTACACAGCCCTAACCACTACTCCACACTACTCCACCCTGATTAGAGGAGAAACCTCAAAATGGAACGAGGTAACTAGTGATGTACCACAGGGATCAGTATTACGTCCTCTGCTATTCCTAATCTACATTAATGATTTAGATTTTGGTATAGTAAGCAAACTTGTCAAATTTGCAGACGACACAAAAATAGGAGGAGTGGCAAACATTGTTGCAGCATCAAAGGTCAAAATGATCTAGACAGCATTCAGAACTGGGCAGATACATGGCAAATGACATTTAATAGAGAAAAGTGTAAGTTACTGCACCCAGGCAATAAAAATGTGCATTATAAATATCATATGGGAGATACTGAAATTGAAGAAGGAATCTATGAAAAAGACCTAGGAGTTTATGTTGACTCGGAAATGTCTTCATCTAGACAATGTGGGGAAGCTATTAAAAAGGCCAACAAGATGCTCGGATATATTGTGAAAAGTGTTGAATTTAAATCAAGGGAAGTAATGTTAAAACTTTACAATGCGTCATTAAG
Source organism: Huso huso (assembly GCA_036884735.1). Lineage (NCBI taxonomy): Eukaryota > Metazoa > Chordata > Actinopteri > Acipenseriformes > Acipenseridae > Huso > Huso huso. Next base: position 32,348,520 of record CM072673.1, read on the forward strand.
ACCTCTTCTAGAATAATGTGTTCAGTTCTGGTCATCTAGATTTAAAAAAGGATATTGCTGCTCTAGAAAGAGTGCAAAGAACAGCCACCAGAATTATCCGTGTTTAAAAGGCATGTTGTATGCAGACAGGATCAAATAATTGAATCTGTTCAATCTTGAACAAAGAAGACTACGCGGTGATCTGATTCAAGCATTCAAAATTCTAAAAGGTATTGACAATGTGAACCCAGGGGATGTTTTCAACCTGAAAAAAGAAGCAAGGACCAGGGGTCACAAATGGAGATTAGATAAAGGGGCATTCAGAACAGAAAATAGGAGGAACTTTTTTACACAGAGAATTATGAGGGTCTGGAACCAACTCCCAGTAATGTTGTCGAAGCTGACACCCTGGGATCATTCAAGAAGTTGCTTGATGAGATTCTGGGATCGATAAGCTACTAACAATCAAACGAGCAAGATGTGCCGAATGGCCGCCTATTGTTTGTAAACTTTCTTTTGTTCTTATGTTCTTAAGAAGCTGCTTGATAAGATTCTGGGATCAATAAGCTACTAACAACCAAACGGCCTCCTCTCGTTTGTAAACTTTCTTATGTTCTGGTTTTTTTAAGAAATTTAATCTTCCCTGCATATATTCTGAGACACCTCAAAAAGCATTAAGGAAGGTGTCATGCCCAATGTTGCATTATTTTGAGATGTGCTTGATGTTTTAAAAGTAGATCTCATTTATAATAACAGAAGTTTGCATTTTAAAAATACATTAATATTAGGGCACGTTAACACATGGACAAAATGCAATGAATCACTGACGCATGTGCATATCTCAAAATAATCTCAAGCGCGCTTAATGCATAATATATATGCATTCAGCCAATTTTCTTGTTTATTGTGTTTTCTTTTGTGTTAAGGTTGTTTTTAGGTGTGTATCCCTTTAAAACATGTAATCCTGTTTCTTAATTAGTTGATGAGCACACATTTTGAAAACAGGATATAGTTTCCTCGGTAAGGGGCCGCTGAGAGGAAACAGGAGAAGAAACAGGAGTAGCACATGTAGAGGGGGTACACAGGGTGTGGATTTCTTGTTTTTTCTTGATTTATAGCTATTGAATGTTTGAAATACATTTGTTACTCGGGTTCTTAGAAAAAGAAAAATGCCAATCGATGGAATAAAATGGTTAAATAATACTTTAGTGTGTGGTGTTTGCCTACAGACTATGATTGGTATGTATAGGTTTGTTTGTATCTTACAAAAAAAATAAACTTGATTTATACTCGCTTTTGTATTTTAGCAATATTAGCAATAAAAAAATAATGTCTCTGCGATGGAAATGGAATTTTATTGACAGCGAGCGATATCAATATCATGTCAAAATATCGATATTGGTGCCCACTCCTAATAAAAATACAAAATATGCACAGGGGTGGGGTGTACCTACTGGCTTATTTTAACAAGTGACAAGATGAGTATTCTCAGTAATTAGTTTAAGTCTGCCACTGCAGAGACACAGGTTATCACCAAGGCAAACACCATGAGGAGACAGCGCTTACACCCTCACTTGACAGGAAGTGTCCAATGTGATGTGACCAGCCAACCAGGGATTTTCTCTGGCCACCTTTGTTCCAAAATCCCATAAAACAAGAGTGTTAGCAACTGCAAGTGTTCCTTCACAATGACTGCAGCGTTGTTTTGTTGGTGTTCCACTGCTCCTGGTCTTCGCAGTGACTGCAGCGTTGTATTGTTGGTGTTCCACTGCTCCTGGTCTTCACAGTGACTGCAGCATTGTATTGTTGGTGTTCGACTGCTCCTGGTCTTCACAGTGACTGCAGCGTTGTATTGCTGGTGTTCCGCTGCTCCTGGTCTTCACAGTGACTGCAGCATTGTATTGTTGGTGTTCCACTGCTAGAAGAGAAGTCTAGAAGTCTCCTAGTGCTTCAGGGGTGGTCAGAGTGGCTGGACTTCTGAGGATGAGTAGTGGGTTTTACTTCCCTCACAGGAAGCCAGGAACGCTGAAAAGAGAAGGAAATAAACATGCAAAGACATGCAAAGAGGGTCTCCAGAGAGGGAGACTGGCACAGAAGAAAGCAGATATTTAGGAAGGCATACAGGGTTTCCCTTTGGCTCGCGGAGAGCCGCCCTCGCGGAGGTGAGACTGAACCGATTGGCTTACAAGGCTTGGAAGCAAGTGTTACTTCTCCCAAAGGGGAGCCTCGAGGGGAAACAACAGAAAGATGAAAGAAAGTTATGATTGATTTGTGGTTGGAGAGGTGGCCAGCACATACTAGCAATACTCTGTTGGAAAGAAGAGCGGTTTTAAGACTCTGCTGCAGTGGAAGGCCAGCACCCAATTTGTTTTATAGTAAATGCTGATTGACATTAACCTTAGCTGCTGAGGTTGCAACACCCATATGGAATGAATGGGAGAGATAGAAATGAGGGGGCAGTCTAGCTTTAGATACGGCAAAAATGAGTAGAACACCAGTATTTTTGTTATAATAGTTTGGCTAGCATTAATGTAAAGGGGATCATTTTGCAGGGATTGTGACAAGAAAAATAGCAGGAGAGATGAATAAGGGCAAAGAGGAGGGTTGAGTTACAGAGCTGAACGAATTGACCCTGGTGGAGCTGGTCAGTTTTGTAGATGTATAGAAAGAGGAGATAGTTGGGGACAAGAGAGAGGTTGTAGGAACAAAGACCTATGGAGGAAAAAAATGGAAAGGAAGGACACTGGAGAAAACCAAAGGTGGCAGAAAGACAATGGGGTCATCGAAAGGTGAGAAACAACCTTGGAGGAGGATTGAGTTAAGGTGAAATAGAATGTCAGTAGTGATGGGGAGACCGGAGGGAGAAGGAGGGAAACTTTGCCATCCCCTTGAGGAGAAGGTGAACCATGGGGATAGACGAGAGAGGAGGTGAAGAAATATATAATAGGCTATAGCGGTATTGGATGCCAGCGAGATAAGCTTTGAGGGTATCCAGGGAGAGGTATAGATTGTCTTTTGCGTGAACAAGGAAAGCCAAAATGCAATTGTGGTTGAAAGGTGAAGGGGATCTGAAGCAATAAGGAGGGTTGATTGTCATTTAGACCTATTGAACAGATGAGGATCAGGTTGGGACCAGTCTATAAGGGTATTATCCAATGCAAGAAAAGATGCTGCTTTGGCTAAAAACACTTTGTGATATTCTTAAGAATAGTGCCACCATATCTGACAGAGAGGTTTAAAATGTTAAACAAATAAGAATCTAGTTCCTGCAGCAAGAGAGAAACAACTTCACATAAAACATTTCAGGAAAACAAAAAGCGAGGACAAATTCACCAAGAGCAAGATTTTTTTGGTGCTGAGCTAAGGGTGACAGATAGGTCACTGCAGTCTACAACCCTATGATCTGATTTAGAAATAAGAATTGAAATCAAGTTAATATCTTTACCTTCGATTATATTGCATGTAATTTGAGGAGAGAGAGAGAGAGAGAGAGAGTGTGTAAGTGAACCATTGAAGCGGAGGAGGGGGCAGAACGAGAAGCAGTCGTGAGCGGGAAGATTGGCAGGGACGGGGGCGGGGCAGCAAAAGAGGTGTAAGTGACAGGCTGCTGAAGTGGCTGATGTTGTCCTTCAATACCCAGTGCTGTTTCATGTTGTCTTCAATACCCAGTGCTGTTTCATGTTGTCTTCAATGTCCAGTGCTGTTTCTTGTCCTTCAATACACAGCTTCATATTTTCCTGGTCTAATGCTACTATTGAGACTTACATATTTCGGATCATGTCCGATTACTGTTACATAACAACATAAGAAAGTTTACAAACGAGAGGAGGCCATTCGGCCCATCTTGCTCATTTGGTTTTTAGTAGCTTATTGATCCCAGAATCTCATCAAGCAGCTTCTTGTAGGATCCCAGGGTGTCAGCTTCAACAACATTACTGGGGAGTTGGTTCCAGATGCCCACGATTCTCTGTGTAAAAAAGTGCCTCCTATTTTCTGTTCTGAATGCCCCTTTATCTAATCTCCACTTGTGAGCCCTGGTCCTTGTTTCTTTTTTTCAGGTTGAAACAGTCCCTTTATCGACATTGTCAATACCTTTTATAATTTTGAATGCTTGAATCAGATCGCCGCGTAGTCTTCTTTGTTCAAGACTGAAAAGATTCAATTTTTTTAGCCTGTCTGCATACGACATGCCTTTTAAACCCGGAACAATTCTGGTCTGCACTCTTTCTTACACTTGTTATTTAATCTGCTCATATAAAAAAAAAAACAACGTGCTTGATGGCAATAATTCACTCACCAAAGATAGTTATTTGAATTTCTATCTGATGAAAGACTTTGAAGAATATATTAAAATAAATAACAATGGTGAGGTTTATCCAAATATCCTATGGATGCTTTTAAAGCATGTGCTCTGGTAGAATTATATCATATACTTCTGCACAGAAAAAAAAGCAACTGGTTAAAATAAAACTTTAGAAGATCAATAAAAATAGCGGAAAAACAAACAAGAAAAATGATTCTGCCAAAATATATACTGAACTTATTAAACTCAAATATCAACTAAATAAACATCTATCTGACAAAGAAGTATTCAACGAACTTCATAACGAATGGAAGTAGAACAAAAAACCATGAACATGGTGAAAAGTCAGGTAAGGTCTCGGCATATACACTGAAGAAAATGAAGGCATCCCATATAATTCCTGCAATTAGAAGAGAAACAGGAGCAATGACCAGCCCTGACATCATTAACCATGCCTCCCCTATAGTTTAAAAGACGTATTGTTACATGGCCCTCTACCGTCTCTAAAGAAAAGCTTTATTTTTAGATTTTCAGAATATCAGCCCTTCTTTTAAAGGACTTAAAAATAATTGATTTCAATTCAGGAATAACCGAACCATTTTGTAAAATAAGAAACATTTCTTTAACCTCACTTGGATTAAAAAAAAAGCTTTTTCCCTTACATTAGAATTTTAGTGATTCAAAAAGGGTTCTTTTTGTTAAAGTTCTGATGTACCACCTTTGAATGTAAACATCAATCTCTCTTTCCTTCTTTCACCTGAAGAAGAGACCTTTAAGGTCTTGAAAGCTTGTGATCTCCTTCTCTTTGTCTATCATCATATCAAGAAATGTTTAGCCAACTTAATCCCTCAACTTCAGGGTCCTAATCTGACTAAACTGGAGATGTTTTATTAAATCCATTTGTATCCAAGTTATACAAATGATTTAAACATAATTAGTGTAAAATCACAATGGGAGAAAAAGTTAGGAACTCCAATAATTGCATCATCCTGGAATAATGTTAATTTACATGTATAATTGTATTGCTTTTAGCAAACAATATGTAATGCTAAACTGAAATTGCAAGCCCCTTACTAAGTGTTATATTTGAAATGTTTAATACTATAACTAACAGTTTTATTAAAGATTTGTTTTGTATTTCTTTAATGGGCTATATTCCAGCACAGTGTTTTTTCTACACCACTTGAAACAGGCACATCTGTGTTTTGCTATGTTGGGTTATATTTGCAGGCTAATATAGTTTTTGCACTGTAACTTAGAAAGATGCAGCATTGTGCGTCACTGAGAGCACAGTAATAGGTGGACGAATCTTTCAGCTGTGATCCTGTAATTGTTAATGTTGTCGACGTCTCTCTGGTTTTCAGCTCCATGGAAAAACGTGTGTCGAGACCGTCAGCTCGCCGTTCAGCATTGCTGACTGAATGCCTCCAGATCAAAAACAGAGGAGGATTCACCTCATCATGTCGGTACCAATAAAGATAGTAGTTGGAATAACTTGTCGTGTATTTACAAGTAATATGGACAGCTCCTCCTTCTTGAACTTGTTTTTCAGACTCTTCCATTGTTAGTGTATTTCCAAGGACAACATCTTAAATAAATAAAAGAGTTGCTTCAATACATATACTTTTTCAATAAACCACTTCGATGTCTTTTAAAAATAACATAATAACAGGGGTTATTATTATTATTATTATTATTATTATTATTATTGCTGCAAAAACATTTTTAAAGCAGAATTGAAACTTACCAATTACAAAAAGTACAATGAAACACACAGGTAACATTGCCTGCAGCCTTCGTTGAGAATCAGCTTGCTTAGAAACTACAGACATGACACACAGACGGAGTTTAGCTCCCCTGAAGATGACTTGACTGTTGAGAATGAGCTGTATGTTCATACAGCTGGGCAGCATGGGTAAACAGAGACTGTTCTTGTCATCAGGAGGATTTATCGCAATACAGATTGGGTGACCTGTGTCAGCTTTGCAAGGGATTGGATGGTTGTCTGTAGAATGCTAACTTATTTTAACGAGAGCTGCACACACTAAGCTGATGATCCAGGACTGATAGAGCTGAACACACTGGGCTGATGAGCCAAGACTGATAGAGCTGAACACACTGGGTTGATTAGCCAGGACTGATAGAGCTGCACACACTGGGCTGATGAGCCAGGACTGATAGAGCTGCAGACATTGGGCTGATATGCCAGGACTGATAGAGCTGCACATACTGTGCTGATGAGCCAGGACTGATAGTCCAGAGGCAGCATTGGCCTGGTTTCCATGCAGTTGAGAATCTCCAGGTCCTCTCTCCACCATCATGACTTCTGTGATGTAGCAGCACATACCACACACACCCCTCACACTACAGGAAGAGTGCATCTGAAACATTGTACACATTTAAAGGGTGCAAATCGCTTCTCACTTAAAAAACTTCAGCAGTGAAAATCCTGTTTGTGACGTAACCTTGCACAACTTTCTACTATAACTAAAGGCCTTCATTATCTTATAATCCTTTATTATCTGAGATGTGCTGCAAATAGCCCTGGCAAGCTTCTTTGAACAAATAGGCAAAATATGCATACAGTACAAGGGGTTTAGAAACCTCTTCATCAGTGTTTTATTTTTTTATTTTTTTTGTGACACCATGTATTCAACATTTCAAATTATTGCAATAATTAAGGTTATAAAGCAATGTTATAAAAAATACATTGCCTTGTGGTGCTTCAACACAACCTAAAACCTCACTGGAAACCCAGGTTATGAAAGCTGCATGATATCAGTACAAGGCCAGATTGGAACTCAGGCAGAAACATTTGAATATACCGTCCCGTACATTAGTATTAATTAGGTTATTTGATTTGGAAGGATAATTTCTCTGCCTAAAAGAAAACTACATGGAAACCAACACTACCTGAAAGGTACTGCCAAAATAGTGTCTATAGGTACATATTATTTTGTAGCTTTGTATTTCTTTTGTTTACACTCCAGTTTGTGTATACATGCCTGTGCGCTTTACCATTGCTGGTACAGTCACGTGGATCTGACCCCGCCTAGGAGTTATCATTGCTGGTACAGTCACGTGGATCTGACCCCGCCTAGGAGTTATCATTGCTGGTACAGTCACGTGGATCTGACCCCGCCTAGGAGTTATCATTACTGGTAGCCGTGACAACCAGCAATTATAACTGTAAATAAATTGTGTGGCATTTCAACATCAGCACTCCTGTGTATCCCTTCTGTCAGTGGATACCCACAACCCCTTTCACAAGATACTCATGGACACCCACAACCCCCTTTCACAAGATACTCATGGACACCCACAACCCCCTTTTACTAAATACTCATGGACACCCACAACCCCCTTTCACAAGATACTCATGGACACCCACAACCTCCTTTCACTAGGTACTCATGGACACCCACAACACCCTTTCACTAGATACTCATGGATACCCACAACCCCCTTTCACAAGATACTCCTTGTTTTTATCTTTTTGAACTTCCATCTGACTGCTGATGGAAATCACTTCCAATCCTTATTAATTGTAAGATATCAACGGAACATCATTTTCTATGTAGTCTGCTTCCATTATTCTGATAATATTTGTTGATGTTTAGTAAACATTTTATCCATTCCTTTGCAAGTTCTTGTTGTTTTTTGTGGTTGCCTTGCCTTTTTAAACTGAGGAATAGCGACAAAATGGTATGTGAATACAACAATGATAATTCTGATTAGTCAGTAAATCATCCGTGATAAGGAGTGGGTTAGAGGAGTGAAACATGTGAACTATCCCTCCCTAACTGATATATAGAAACAGACAGCACCACATGCAGATCTTAATTAGCACACTTAGTAACAATGGACTAGCCACAATGTTTGTCTACTTGACTAAGTTTATTATAGTTTTATTAACACAAGGCATCAATGAGCTCATCAATGGGACACTATGGGCTTCGTAGTATTACAGAACACACAGACCACTGACTGATCTAGGTGATTATGCTTTCCTGTTCAGTCATGCACTTTGGAGCTAAAACTAAATAAAACACACCACAACCACAGCTAGGGACTGTATTCTGCATCCTGGTTTAGTTTTTGCACTAGATCAGCACTCGCATACAGCACTGTGGGTCGAACAAAGCACAGTAGTATGTGGCCGAGTCGTCCAGCTTCGTACTGTCAATTGCTAAAGTTATCACCTTGTCCCTGGTTTTTAACTGTGTGGAAAAACGTCTGTCCAGGTTAGAAGCACGGTGTTCAGAATCGTCCTCCCGCCTCTGAGTTAAATAGAGAGGGTGCTTCTCTTGGGCATGTTTATACCAGGTAAGAGCATAGTAGGTGAAACTTGTAGTGTATTTACAAGTAAGCTGAACAGTTTCTCCCTCATGAACTGTACTTGAACGATCATCTTGTGAAACTGCATTTCCAGAGACAAGATCTGAAATAAATAAGTAAACAAATAAATTAAACATCATGATTTATTAATGATGAGACTGTATTTGACTGGACCATTATTATTATTATTAGTAGTAGTAGTAGTAGTAGTAGTAGTATTAATAGATAAATTAAGTAATAGAAGAGAAATTACCAGTGGCAAGGACTAGCATTGCAAATTGAATGATCATTGCTTGCAGTCTTGCAGAAGAATCTACTCAGAAACACAGATTCCCCTGTATCCCCTTTATATGAACATGAAGAAGTAATCTGCTCTGTCTACAAGTGTCCTTCTCATGTGGATGTGGGGTTCATCTGTGACATATTATTAATGTGAATTTCACATTGTGTGATGATAAAAAAAAGGTGATGACGAAAAGGATGCATCACCCCTCACTTCCATTGGTTTCCTGCCAAGGCAGAAAAATGTCTTTGAAAAAATAACTAGTGCTATGATTGTATTCTCTTTACTCAGTGACATGGCTAATATCATGCATGTTTGTAGAACTAAAGACAAATATAAACTAGGGTATAAAAATAATCATTAATCACTTAGCAAGTATGGCAATTTTAAGTATCTGTTTTTTTTTTGTGTGTGTGTTTATTTTGCCATCTGACTCTGGACTGCTTTTTTATAGTGCATTGTCTGACCATTGGCCAATCTGTCGCGATCCTTATTTCCCAGAAGGACTGTATTGTCTAATGACTTGTCTATTTTAGTATCTTTGGTTTTACATTGAGACACAGCGACATCTAGTGGTGTTTTTAGCCTTTCACATAGCACAAGTTCTATTCGAGTCTCCGTAAAACTGCAGCATTCACCAAGCAACATCTGGTGCAGCTTGTATTCTTCAGTTGAAAAGAACAGTCTTTCACATGTGCATTCATTCCTGCCAAGTAGTTTCCCAGAAATCACTCCTTACTGTTTTTCCGATACTATCTGGGCAGCTTTGGTTGACAATGAAATCCCAGTTTGAAGTTTGAGTGAAGGCACATCGACACTTAATTGCGTGATATAAGGAGCTTGCAAGCTCACACTTGAGTGCATGATAGAAGGAGCTTACATGCTCACACTTGAGTGCATGATATAAGAAGCTTGCACTCTCACACTTGAGTGCATGATATAAGAAGCTTGCACGCTCACACTTGAGTGCATGATATAAGAAGCTTGCACTCTCACACTTGAGTGCATGATATAAGAAGCTTGCACGCTCACACTTGAGTGCATGATATAAGGAGCTGCACGCTCACACTTGAGTGCATGATATAAGGAGCTGCACGCTCACACTTGACTTGTTGTTTTATTAAAGCGCATTGTTTGGTGTATCTGAAATGCGACCATTGTGTAATAATTTATTTTAAATGATTCTGGTATTTGAGGATATACAGTACACCACATTGTAATGTTTCAAAAGTAATACTAATACCAGCAATGCATTGCTTTCCAGGACCACCTTTCTCCCATGTTGGTAATATTAAATCTTTAGCTAGCGTCATCATTGGGCCAGTTTACACGTGTGGTTTTTTATTCAAGTGAAGGCCATGCCTGTGCTCTCGTTGGGAAAAGCTCATGAAAAGGCCCCAAAAAGAGTCGCAGTATTTTAATGGGAAAGTCTAATTTATGTGTTGAAATCAGCTCCCACTTACTCATGGAAACACGAGTTTCTCATGAAAATGTTAATTAGCTTGTTCATGTGCCTTACTTAAAGCCACTATAAAAGTCACATGAGAATACATAAGTTACCATTGTCCAAGGATGGCAGCAGGTAACGTTAATTTTGGCGAAAGTACATGAGTTTTGAATTGGATGCAAGCGGCGATAGGGAGCCAGTTGAAGGAGCAGGGCAGCGGAGTAGAAGAGATGGGCTGTGAGTAGGAGAGGGAGGGGTCGAAGGGTGGTAGATTCAAGAGGAATAGAGACAGAGAGATCAGTGGTGGGGGAGGAAGATGGGGGAAGAACATGAGATCTGATTTGGAGCGGTTGAGTTTAAGATAATGCGAGTGCATCCAAGAGGAGATGGTTGAGAGGCAGGTAGAGATATGGGAGGAAATGCTGGAGTCAGAAGGGGGAAAGGAGAGGAAGATCTGGGCATCCTCAGCATAGAAGTGATACGAGAGGCCATGGCTGTAGGAATTGGCTGAGCTTTATATCAAAGCTGCCGATAGGCCCCTGCACCGAGCTGTTCAAGCCCCGCCTTGGGAGCTTAACACGCAGCGCCGCAGAGATCCTCTTCCTCTTTGCTCCAGGCCATGAAGGTTTTCGGAGCGACCTCAGTTTGATGGTTATTTTTCTTTCAGGGGAACTTGGGATGCATCCGCAACCTATTGTTCCCTTTCAATTCAAAAAAAAAAAATAACCATCAAGTATGGGGACAGTGTACCCAAGCCGTCGCGAGGGATGATTCTCGGCAGTAGGATAGACTTACATCATAAACCCAACCGCGTGAGGCAATCCATCTACGTATATGTGGAGTAGCCCAGTGTCATGCTCGCAATGACACCTGTCCCAAGGTGGAATAGTCAACACCATATTGTCAAATTACTCTTATATGTCCGCATCCTGGCATCATAGAGTGTAATACAGATGCTCCAAATGACGGAGCAGAGGAATCCAGTACATTTAACCGGTAGAACCAGAAAAGTATGCGGTGTAGCCCAGCTGGCTGCACCTAGTAGAATGCGCCTTCAGCTGCCCGGAGGCGGAAGGTCTGCTGATTCATATGCTAATTTAATAGCATGCACTATCCAATGGGAAAGGTGTTGTTTAGACAACGGTTGACCCAGAGTCCCAGAGTCCTAGAACAACTGTTCTGTTTGCCTCACGCTCCTCATACGGGTCGATATAATACTATAATGTCTGCACTGGCAGAGCACGTGGTAACCGCTCTTCCTCTGGGGAAGAGAAGGGGAAGGATGGAATGCCATCAACTCACTAACTTGTTCACATGACCTTTGGGCAAGAAGGCCGATTTAAGCTTACGGGAGTTCTAGATCCGCTCTCCTGCCAAGTGAGTACAGGATGGATGTACTGATAGGTGCACGAAACTCGCCCACACATTTCGTTGATACTATTGATAGCAGAAACTTATCTTCATAGACACGAACTTCATATCCACTCTGTGGAGAGGCTCAAACAGGGCCTTGGTAAGGGCTTCTAGCACCACGTCAAGGCGCCACGATGGTAAACTGGTCGTCCTTGGAGGCCGCAAGCGTCTTGCGCCTTTCAGGAACTGAAATGCCAGAAAATGGCAACCTGGTGATAAACCGTCAATGCGTACATGGCACGCCGATATGGCGGCTAAATACAGCTTAGGTGTAGAGGGAGACTTCCCTTCATTCAACAGTTTCTGCAAAAACTGTAATATCACTGTGTGGTGGAGTGTTCCGCCACTTTGTTTATTATTTATTTTATATTATTATTTATGTTTATATTATGGGAAGCACCAATTATTTGTTATTGTTTTTGTATTTTAAAAACCTCGTGAGGATGCGTGACTGATCAGCTACTGATTATTTAACTAGCTGACAGTCACGCATCCTTACTAAACTCTTGCAGACTGTGGCCGAGGGCTATTAATTAACAGCTAGTTAACCCCTCAGCCAGAATATTAAAGACCCACTCTCTCGACTCAAAGCGGAAAGTGTCAGAGGCGAGACAGGTTTTGGTGGAGAGAGAGAGGGATAGAGAGAAAGAAAAAACAACTGCTAAGCGTGCTGGTTTTTACACCAGCATGATACTTATTTGTTTTGTTTGGCCAACATGCCCTTTTGTTTCTGTCTTGTTTTGTGTTCAAATCTTTTTGTTTTATTATTTAATCAAATAGCTAAAGCTGTAGCGCCAGTTTCGCCATCACCATTCATTGTTTTGGTTTCTGTTTCTGGTCCTGACGTCACCACTGCAAGCCACTTGATCACACACTGCCATAGGGCAAGATATTGGGTCATGGCCCTCAGCCAGACACCAATCTTGAAACAACTGCCATTTGTACGTATATTGAGACCAGGTAGAGGGCGCTTTGCACCTGAATGGTCTAAATAACCATCGCTGAAAGCCCTAAGGCTGACAGGCCCCGTTCAGGGGCCAGGCCCATAGCTGCATGAGCTTGGATTTGGGTGCCATAAAATAGCTGAGCGTCGTAGCAAAGCATACATCATGGTTCATTTATATCTTGCAAAGCATGCATCATGGTTAATTTATATATTGCAAAGCATAAGACATGGTTTATTTATATCTTGCAAAAGCATACGACATGGTTTGTTTATAACTTGCAAAGCATACAGCATGGTTTGTTTATATCTTGCAAAGCATAACATGATGGTTTATTTATATATTGAAAAGTATACAACATGGTTTATTTAGATTTTCAGAAAGCTTTTGACAAAGTCCCCTTTATAAAAGATTAATTCTCAAACTGAAGCAGTAGGGATTCAAGGAAATGCATGCACATGGATTAGGGGAGTGGTTAACATAGAAAACAGAAAGTACTGATTAGAGGAGAAACCTCAAAATGGAGTGAGGTAACCAGTGGTATCCACAGGAATCAGTATTAGGTCCTCTGCTATTCCCTAATATACATTAATGATTTAGATTCTGGTATAATAAGCAAACTTGATAAATTTGCAGACGACACAAAAAATAGGAGTGGCAAACACTGTTGCAGCAGCAAAGGTCATTCAAAATGATCTAGACAGCATTCAGAACTGGGCAGACACATGGCAAATTACATTTAATAGAGAAAGTGTAAGTACTGCACACAAAGCAATACAAATGGAAGTCTGCACCCTAGCAGACTGAAAGCCACCAGGGAGATGGAAGAGAGTCGAAATAGCTGGGTTCAGATAGGCAGAAGCAGGAAAAAGAAACTTCGTCAAACACAACCACCAGAAACCAGACAGCCAACAAATTTGAGCCACTTCAACATTTAGATGACCAAACCAACATCAAGAGAATGAAAGAAACAACACCCAGGACCCTATAAACAGTGCTGACCAGGCAGCAAAAAGAAGGGAGGTCATGATTGTTGGGGACTCCATACTGAGAAACACAGCAAGTTCAGTTCGCAGTTTGGACCCCCTTACTACAACAGTGTGCTGCCTTCCAGGAGCCTCAGTCAAGCACATCACTGAGAATGTGGACAGGCTCCTAGAACGTCCACATTGGTACAAACAACATTGGTAGAGACAGGCCAAGATCCGTGCAAAACAAATTCAGAGAGCTAGGAAGGAAATTAAAAGACAAGACCAAAACTGTGGTATTTTCTGGGATACTGCCGGCACCTTGCAAAGGACCATATGGACAGCTGGAAATACAAAATCAAAAATGCATGGCTGAAATCGTGGTGCACACAGGAAGACTTCACCTTTCTTGAACATTGGATCACTTTCTACAACAAGGACTATGTATACAGGTGGGACGGACTGCACTTAAACAGAAAGGAACCAATCTACTGGAGAAAGGATCCTTCAGGCTTTCCAGAAGCATTTAAACTAGAAAGGAAGGGGGAGAAAAAAAAAAAACAGAAGGAGACCACATCAAAACAAGGGCAACAACTCAGGTAAGACCACTATTAAATGTATTTATCTTAATGCTAGAAGTCTCAGAAACAAAAAATGCTAGAACTTGAAGCTACTGCACTAACAAGTAACTACGATGTGATAGGTGTTACAGAAACTTGGTTGTCTGAGAGTGATGGAGATGAATATAATATTAGTGGGTACACACTGTATAGGAAAGACAGGCAGGACAGAAGAGGCGGAGGGGTAGCTATACATAAGAAATAGCCTTGAAGCCCAGGTGTTAAATCTGGACAAAGAAAAACAATGCAGAATCAATATGGGTCAGAATAATGGACACAAATTCAAAGGGCATAATAACAGGAGCATGCTATAGACCGCCAAATTCAGACGCTGAGCAAAATAATCTGTTGTACAATGACATTCGAAATGCGTAGAAAAGGAGAAGCCATACTAATGGGGGGATTTCAACTTCCCTCTATAAAATGGGAAACCCAATGGGGGGGCACGATGGACTAAATTGCAATGGTGGAAAGTGGAAATGACAAATGACTGCTTCCTAACGCAATTTGTCAAGGCACCGACTAGAGGGGCATGCCTTGACTTAGTCTTTTTTCAAATAATGAAGACAGAATAACTAAAACAGAGGTCAGAGAGCCATTGGCAAACTCAGACCACAACATGGTCTCATTTGAAATATTTTTAAAACCCCAAAAGTAATGACTAAAAGCTAAGGTTTACAATTTTAGAAAAGCAAACTACTTAAGGTACAGAAACAGAGACTAATAGAAGTAGATTGGAGTAAAATAGAGAAAACATCCACAGAAAAAGGGTGGTTTTTTTTAAAATGTAGTACTAGAGGCACAAAACAATTGCATCCCAAAAGTAGACAAATCTAAATCTAAAACAAAATGGCCAAAATGGTTTAATAGATCAATTAAAAAAAAATATTCAGCTAAAAAAAAAGGCACTTTACAGAGCGTTTAAAAGACCAAAAAACAAAGTACACAGAAAGAGTACTTGGAACTGCAAACACAAGTCAAAAAAGGAAGTTAGAAAGGCCAAGAGAGAGATAGAAATCAATATTGCTAAGGGGGCTAAAACCAATTCCAAAATGTTTTTCCAATATTATAACAGCAAGAGAACATTCAAAGAGGAGGTTAAAAGTCTACGAGATACAAATGGCAAAATCATAGACGAAGAAAAAAAATAGCAAATATATTAAATAATTACTTTTCACAGGTTTTTACAAAGGAGGAAACTGACAACATGCCCCACATGTCGACCTGTTCCTATCCAGAAGTGTTAAAGGGACTATGAGCTCTTAAAATAAACAAATTCCCTGGGCCAGATGAGATCCTCCCAATAGTACTCAAAGAAATGAAAGAAGTTATTTACAAACCGCTAACCTAAGATCATGCAACAGTCTCTTGACACAGGGGTTGTACCGACAGACTGGAAAATAGCAAACGTAATGCCGATCCACAAAAAGGGAGACAAAACCAACCAGGTAACTACAGACCAGTAAGCCTTGACTTCTATTATATGTAAACTTATGGAAACCATAATAAGATCCAAAATGGAAAATTACCTATATGGTAACAATATCCTGGGAGACAGCCAGCATGGTTTTAGGAAAGGGAGATCATGTCTAACTAACTTACTTGACTTTTTTGAGGATGCAACATTGAAAATGGGTAACTGCAAAGCATACATCATGGTCTATTTAGATTTCCAGAAAGCTTTTGACAAAGTCCCGCATAAAAGATTAATTCTCAAACTGAACGCAGTAGGGATTCAAGGAAATGCATGCACATGGATCAGGGAGTGGTTAACAGGTAGAAAACAGAAAGTACTGATTAGAGGAGAAACCTCGAAATGGAGTGAGGTAACCAGTGGTGTACCACAGGGACCAGTATTAGGTCCTCTGCTATTCCTAATCTACGTTAATGATTTAGACTCTGGTATAGTAAGCAAACTCGTTAAATTTGCAGACGACAACAAAATAGGAGGAGTGGCATACACTGTTGAAGCAGCAAAGGTCATTCAAAATGATCTAGACAGCATTCAAAATTGGGCAGACACATGACAAATGAAATTTAATAGAGAAAAGTGTAAAGTATTGCACGCAGGCAATAAAAATGTGCATTATAAATATCATATGGGACATACTGAAATTGAAGAAAGGAACTATGAAAAAGACCCAGGAGTTTATGTTGACTCAGAAATGTCTTCATCTAGACAATGTGAGGAAGCTATAAAAAGGCCAACAAGATGCTTGGATATACTGTGAGAAGTGTTGAATTTAAATCAAGGGAAGTAATGTTAAACTCTACAATGCATTAGTAAGACCTCACCTAAAATATTGTGTTCAGTTCTGATCACCCGTTACAAAAGGATATTGCTGCTCTAGAAAGTGTGCAAAGAAGAGCAACCAGAATTATCCCGGTTTAAAAAGGCATGTCAGATGCAAACAGGCTAAAAAGAATTGAATCTATTCAGTCTTGAACAAAGAAGACTATGCGGCGATCTGATTCAAACATTCAAAATCCTAAAAGGTATAGACAATGTCAACCTGGGACTTCTTTGATTTTGAAAAAAAAAAAGGACCAGGGGTCATAAATGGAGATTAGATAAAAGGCATTCAGGAACAGAAAATAGGAGGCACTTTTTTACACAGAGAATTGTGAGGGTCTGGAACCAACTCCCCAGTAATGTTGTAGAAGCTGACACCCTGGGATCCTTCAAGAAGCTGCTTGATGAGATTATGGGATCAATAAGCTATTAACAACCAAACGAGCAAGATGGGCTGAATGGCCTCCTCTCGTTTGTACACTTCCTTATGTTCTTATGTTCTTAAGTATGATCTGATTAGATCTGGGGAAAAAAACAGAAGTGAGATTAATTTCTGAGTGAAGGGGGTACTTTGTATTGTGATGTCAGGAGGATGGAGTTCCATATTGTGAAGAAGAATTATGGGAGTCCAAGCTTAAGAGTTTGTGTGTGTGTGTGTGTGTGTGTGTGTGCGTGTGACTTTAATCCTTGTGCATCTTTTTATATAAGCCACTTTGGCTTCATTCCATTACACGTTGTCGGTTTGTGTGGTTTAATCTCCCAAGTATAAAGGTCGGAAACCAACAATGCTTTTACAAAGAAACATCTGTTGATCTTCATCTAGTAATTCTCCTTTCAGTTTTGTTTTATTCTAATGCAGTTTTTGCACAAGCTGTGTAGGATTTCCAGCATTGTGACTAAAAGCACAGTAATAAATGGTGGCGTCTTTCAGCTGAGAGTCTTCAACTTTGAAAGTTGTCAATTTTTCCCCTGCTTTAACTTCCATTGAGAAACGGGTTTCAAGGCCATCAGCTCTGGATTCTGTATTGTCTTCCCACCTCCGTATTAAAAACTGAGGTCCTGTTACTCCATCATGTCTGTACCAGTAGAGGAGGTAGCTGCTAAGACTTGTTGTATAACTGCATGTAAAAAGAGCAGTTTGTCCTTCTCGAACTCTTATTATGGGAACAGCCTGTGTGACTGCATTTCCAGAGACAAGATCTGAAAATAATAATAATAATAATAATAATGATAATGATAATATGCTGTTAATTTTAGAATAATAAAAGATTATAATTACCAAGTGCTGTAATTAGCAATACACACTGAAGGATCATTCCTTGCAGTCTTCTACCAGAATCATCTTGCAGAGAAGGGACAGACATTACTCCTCTGTACAGTTTTCAAGTGGAGTACCAGGCTGTGCTTCATGAGTTGTGTGTTGCTATAGGTGGAGTGTTCCTGTGACACACTGCAGAATTATTCATTTTGTATCATGTGATAACAAAACACGAATCAGGTGTTTAGGACCCGCCTCCTTCCCCACACTTCTACCTTGTTTTCAGACCAGGGCATTTTACACTTCGTAGTGGAAAGTTGATACATTTATAAACAGTATAACACATGTATATGTAATGTCTATTGAGCGACTGTTTTAAAAGGTAAATGGCACTGAACTTGATCACATGGCAATAACTAACACAATGATCATTGTCAAATCATCAGGTGCATTTGTTTCTGAAAGTGCTACCAATAAAGATAGTAGCTGGATTAACTTGTCGTGTATTTACAAGTAACAGGAACACTTCCTCTTTCTTGAACTGCTCTTTCAGAATCTTCCTCTGTTAGTGTATTTCTAAGGACAAAGTCTTAAATAAATAAAATATATGCTTCAATAAAATATATCTGCTTCCATCTCACAATATTAATATTATTATTACAAATACATCTTTTAAAGCTGAAGCTTATCTATTGCAATAATGAAATGAAGCACACAGGTAACATTTCTTGCAGCCTTTTTTGAGAATCCGCTTCAGACTACAGACACCATTATTCAAGTAGTTTCCGTGTAGATGACTTGACTGCTGTAAATGAACTTTATATCCATACAGATGGTAAGCATGGGTGAAACAGAGACATCATGTGGTTTCTTTTGTATTTAGTGGAACTTACCTTCAATACCCAGTGCTGTTTCATGTTGTCCTTCAATATCCAGTGCTGTTTCATGTTGTCCTTCAATATCCAGTGCTGTTTCATGTTGTCTTCAATGTCCAGCTTCATATTTTCCTGGTCTAATGCTACTGTTATCACGTCCGATTACTGTTACATAACAACATAAGAACATAAGAAAGTTTACAAACGAGAGGAGGCCATTCGGCCCATCTTGCTCGTTTGATTGTTAGTTGATCCCAGAATTTGCTTATTGATCCCAGAATCTCATCAAGCAGCTTTTTGAAGGATCCCAGTGTATCAGCTTCAACAACATTACTGCGGCGTTGGTTCCAGATTCCAACGATTCTCTGTGTAAAAATGTGCCTCCTATTTTCTGTTCTGAATGCTCCTTTATTTAATCTCCACTTGTGACCCCTGGTCCTTGTTTCTTTTTTCAGGTTAGAACCAGACGATTAAAAAAATACTAGATTTTCAGATTACATCCACATAAATAATAAAATGCCAGGGGAAGATAGTTCTGAGGGGTTTTTTTTTTACGTCTCATAAGGATATATTTAACCCATTTCTTCTAGATGTTTTCAACTATTCCTTTTTAAATAAGGAACATCCTAAATTTATGCTATCATATATGTCTTATTCTAAAACAGGATAATGGCCCTTCACAGTGTAGCAGCTATCATCCTCGCTTCTCCAAACAGATTGCAAAATTCAATCAAAAATTGTAGCTGCTAGACGTCAAAAGCCTATCGATAATATTATTCATCGCGACCTTAAGGGCTTCATGAAAGGTAGATTTTCATCAGATCACGTTAGACAATTAATGACCTTACAAATACTGATGGTAAAATAGAAACAATTGTGGAATATGAAGTGGAAGCACACTGGCCATGCTTCCACTATCCATTCTCTTATTTTACACATAGTAATGTACTTTTCAGTAAATGTATATGGGGATATAAGAAAGCAAGGCTTAAAATCAGTGAACTGTTTGACAGTCATAATAGAGGAGGTATGAATATTGCTGATTCATACAGGTATTATTTAGCTTATTGTTAGGGCCTCTTAGAGATTTGTTTGTAAAATCAAGCAATCCATAAACTTGGGTTAAATTGTTGAAAGTATTGCCCCTTATAGTTTAAAAGATGTATTGTTACATGTTTGCACAACATTTTCAAAAGATCAGCCCTTCTTTTAAAGGACTGTAAAATAATTGATTTCAGTTGAGGAATAACCCAAATATTTTGTAAAATATGGAACCTTTATTTAACCTCACTTGATTAAAAAAAAAAAAAAAACTTTTTTTTTTCTTACATTGGAATTGTAGTGATTCAAAATGGGTTCTTTAAGTTCTGTTGCCACCTTTGAATGTAAACATCAATCTCTATTCCGTCTTTCACATGAAGAAGAGACCTTTGAGGTCTTGAAAGCTTGTGATTCATTATTGTTTAGTTAGTCCAATAAAATGTATAGCATCTCCTTCTCTTTATCTATCATCATATCAAGAAATGTTTAGCCAACTTAATCCCTCAACTTCAGTGTCCTAATCTGACTAAACTGGAGATGTTTTTATTAAATCCATTTGTATCCAAGTTATACAAATGATTTAAACATAATTAGTGTAAAATCATTTGTATCCAGTTATACAAATGATTTAAACATAATTAGTGTAAAATCAAAATGGGAGAAAAGTTAGAACTCCAATAATTGCATCATCCTGAATAATGTTAATTTTAATGTATAATTGTATTACTTTTTAGCAAAACAATATGTAATGCTATACTGAAATCGCAAGCCCTTTGCTAAGTGTTACGTTTGAAATGTGTAATACTATATTTAACTAACAGTTTTATTAAAGATTTGTTTTGTATTTCTTTAATGGGCTATATTCCAGCACAGTGTTTTTTCTTCACCACTTGAAACAGGCACATCTGTGTTTTGCTATGTTGGGTTATATTTGCAGGCTGATATAGTTTTTGCACTGTAACTTAGCAAGATGCAGCATTGTGCATCACTGAGAGCACAGTAATAGGTGGATGAATCTTTCAGCTGTGATCCAGTAATTGTTAATGTTGTCGATGTCTCTCTGGTTTTCAGCTCCATGGAAAAACGTGTGTCGCGAGCGTAAGCTCGCTGCTCAGCACTGCTGCCCGAATACCTCTGGATCAAAAACAGAGGAGGATTCGCCTCATCATGTCGGTACCAATAAAGATAGTAGCTGGAATAACTTGTCGGTATTTACAAGTAATATGGACATCTCCTCCTTCTTGAACTTGTTTTCAGACTCTTCCATTGTTAGTGTATTTCAAGGACAACATCTTAAATAAATAAAAGATATGCTTCAATACACATACTTTTTCAATAAAGCACTTCACTGTCTTTTAAAAGTAATAAAAAATAACAGGGTTTATTGTTATTATTATTATTATTATTATTATTATTATTATTATTATTGCTGCAAAACACATTTTTAAAGCAGAATTGAAACTTACCAATTAAAAAAAAGTACAATGAAACACACAGGTAACATTGCCTGCAGCCTTCATTGAGGATCAGCTGTTTAGAAACTACAGACATGACACACAGACGGAGGTAGCTCCCCCTGAAGATGACTTGACTGTTGAGAATGAGCTATATGTTCATACAGCTGGGCAGCATGGGTAAACAGAGACATCCATTTCACATCATGTGACTGTTCTGTCATCAGGAGGATTTATCTCAATACAGATTAGGTGAGCTGTGTCAGCTTTTGCAGGTATTGGAAGATTCTGGAAACCAGTAGAAGTCTGTAGAATGTTAACTTTATTTTAAAAGACAGCTGCACACACTGGGCTGTTTAGCCAGGACTGATAGAGCTGCACACACTGGGCTGATGAGCCTGGACTGTTAGATCTGCACACACTGGGCTGATGAGCCAGGACTGATAGTCCTGAGACAGCATTGGCCTGGTTTCCACGCAGTTGAGAAACTCCAGATCCTCTCTCCACCGTCATGATTTCTGTGATGTAGCAGCACATACCACACACACTCCTCACACTACATGAGGAGCGCATCTGAAACATTGTGCACATTTAAAGGGGTGCAAATTGCTTCTCACATAAAAAAAAAAATGTGCAATTGACATGGAAACATGTCCGAAAGCCGTACCTGTTGCTTACAAGACTTCAGCAGTGAAAATCCCGTTTGTGATGTAACCTTGCACAACTTTCTACTATAACTAAAGGCCTTTATTATCTGAGATGTGCTGAAAGTAGCCCTGGCAAGCTTCTTTGAACAAATAGGAAAAAATATGCATAGAGTACGAGGGGTTTAGAGAACCATTCATCAGTGTTTTATTTCTTTATTTTTTATGTGACACCATGTATTCAACATTTCAAATGATTGCCATAATTAAGGTTATAAAGCAATGTTATAAAAATACTGTAGGTTATTTGCATATGGATTGAGAATTTCTCTAAAAAAAAAAAAAAATAAAACCCACACTACCCGAAAGGTACTGGCAAAATAGCGAGAGAAAGGTGGAGACTTATTTTTCTTTTTCCTTGGAAACCCGACACTTTTTTGCAAACCACTATTTTCAGTCCTGCTGCTTGGTTGGTGAGTAAAGAAGAACACAAGACAACTGAGCATGTAACCAGGATTGCTTGTGCACCAATAAAGGTCAGTGTTTAGTTACAGGATTTTAAATCCCATCAATGTATAAAGAGGGTGTGTTAGTGCAGGTTTCTGCAAGGGACCACCCTTTACAGTGGGAGTAGCGTCTAGGGCACATTATTTTGTAGTTTTGTATTTCTTTTGTTTACACTCCAGTTTGTGTAAACATGCCTGTGCGCTTTACCATTGCTGGTACAGTCACGTGGATCTGACCCCGCCTAGGAGTTATCATTGCTGATACAGTCAAGTGGATCTGACCCTGCATAGGAGTTATCATTGCTGGAACAGTCACATGGATTTGACCCCGCCTAGGAGTTATCATTGCTGGTACAGTCACGTGGATCTGACCCTGTCTAGGAGTTATCATTGCTGGTACAGTCACGTGGATCTGACCCTGCCTAGGAGTTATCATTGCTGGTACAGTCACGTGGATCTGACCCTGCCTTGGAGTTATCATTGCTGGTAGCCGTGACAACCAGTAATTACAACTGTAAATAATTTGTGTGGCATTTCAACATCAGCACTCCTGTGTATCCCTTCTGTCAGTGTATACCCACAACCCCCTTTCACTAGATACTCATGGACACCCACAACCCACTTTCACAAGATACTCATGGACACCCACAACACCCTTTCACAACATACTCATGGACACCCACAACCCCCTTTCACAAGATACTCATGGACACCCACAACCCCCTTTCACAAGATACACATGGATACCCACAACCCCTTTCACAAGATACTCATGGACACCCACAACCCCTTTCACAAGATAATCATGGATAGCCACAACCCCTTTCACAAGATACACATGGATACCCACAACCCCCTTTCACAAGATACTCATGGACACCCACAACCCCCTTTCACAAGATACTCATGGACAACCACAACCCCCTTTCACTAGATACTCATGGATACCCACAACCCCTTTCACAAGATACACATTGTTTTGTCTTTTGAAATTTATCTGACTGCTGATGGAAATCACTTCCATCCTTATTAATTGTAAGATATTAACGAACGTCATTGTCTATGTAGTCTGCTTCATTATTCTGATAATATTTGTTGATGTTTACTAAGAATTTTATCCATTACTTTGCAAGTTCTTGTGGTTTTTGTGGTTGTCTTGCCTTTTAAACTGAGGAATAGCGACAAATGGTATGTGAATACAACAATGATAATTTGATTAGTCAGTTAATCATCTGTGATCAGGAGTGGGTTAGAGTGAAACATGTGGACTATCCTCCCTAACTGATATATAGAAACAGACAGCACCTTACATGCAGTTCTTAATTAGCACACTTAGTAACAAGGGACTAGCCACAATGTTTGTCTACTTGACTAAGGTTATTATAGTTTTATTAACACAAGGCATCAATGGGACGCTATGGGCTCGTAGTATTACAGAACTCACAGACCACCGACTGATCTAGGTGTATATGCTTTCCCGTTCAGTCATGCACTTGGAGCTAAAACTAAATAAAACACACCACAACCGCACTAGGACTGTATTCTGCATCCTGGTTTAGTTTTTGCACCAGATCAGCACGCGCCACAGCACTGTGGGTCGAACAAAAGGCCAGTAGTATGTGGCCGAAGTCGTCCAGCCGTACTGGCAATTGCTAAAGTTATCACCTTGTCCCCTGGTTTTAACTGTGTGGAAAAAAGTCTGTCCAGGTTAGTAGCGCGTGTTCATAATCGTTGTATGCCTCTGAGTTAAATAGAGAGGGGCTTCTCTTGGGCATTTTATACCAGGCAAGAGCATAGTAGGTGAAACTTGTAGTGTATTTACAAGCAAGCTGAACAGTTTCTCCCTCACGAACTGTACTTGAACGATCATCTTGTGAAACTGTATTTCCAGAGACAAGATCTGGAAATAAATAAGTAAACAAATAAATTAAACATCATGCTTTATTAATGATGAGACTGTATTTGACTGGACCATTATATTATTATTATTATTACATAGTAGTAGTAGTAGTAGTATTAATAGATAAATTAAGTAACAGAACAGAAATTACCAGTGGCAAGGGCTAGTATTGCAAATTGAATGATCATTGTTTGCAGTCTGCAGAAGAATCTACTCAGGAAACGCATGAGATTCCTCTGTATCCTTTATATGAACATGAAGAAGTAATCTGCTCTGTCTATAAGCTTCCTTCACATGTGGGTGTGGGGTTCATCTGTGACATATTATGAATGTTAATTTCACATCGTCACATGATGATAAAAAAAAAGTGATGACGAAAACGATGCATCACACCCTCACTTCCTTTTTTGGTTTCCTGCCAAGGCAGAAAATGTCTTGAAAAAAAATAACCAGTGCTATGATTTTATTCTCTTTACTCAGTGACATGGCTAATATCATGCACGTTTGTAGAACTAAAGGCAAATATAAACTAGGTATAAAAAATAATCATTAATCACTAAGCAAGTATGGCAAGTTCTAAGTATTGAAGTGTTTTTTTTTTTGTTTTTTTTTGTGTGTTTATTTTTGCCACCTGGCTATTGGACTGTATTTATAGTGCATTGTCTGACCATTGGCCAATCTGTTACATCCTTATTTCCAGAAGGCACTGTATTGCCCAATGACTTGTCTATTTGTAGTATCTTTGGTTTTACATTGAGACACATCGACATCTAGTGGTGTTTTTAGCCTTGCACATAGCACAACTTCTGGTGAAGTCCAGCAAAACTGCAGCATTCACCAAACAACATCTGGTGCAGTTTGTATTCTTCAGTTGAAAAAAACAGTCTTTCACATGTGCATTCATTCCTGCCAAGTAGTTTCCCAGAAATCACTCCAAAGCTCCCTTATTGTTTTTCCGACACTATCTGGGCAGCTTTGGTGGACAATGAAATCCCAGTTTGAAGTTTGAGTGAAGTAACGCCGTCGACATAAGCGCGTGATATAAGGGCTTGCAGACACTCACACTTCAGTGCATGATATAAAGGGCTTGCATGCTCACACTTGAGTGCATGATATAAAGCTTGCACGCGCTCACACCTGGCTTTGTTGTTTTATTAAAGCATTGTTTGGTGTATCTGAAATGCGACCCTTGTGTAATAATGTATTTTAAATGATTCTGGTATTTGAGGATATACAGTACACCACATTTTAATGTTCAAAAAAGTAATACTAATACCAGCAATGCATTTGCTTTCCAGGACCAGCTTTCTCCCATGTTGGTAATATTTAAATATGAAGAAGGTCATCATTAAATAAGTTTACACGTGTGTTTTTATTCATGTGAAGTAAGCCATGCCTGCCGTTGGGAAGAAAAGCTCATGAAAAGGCCCCAAAAAAGCATGCATTTTAATGGGAAAGTCTAATTTATGTGTTGAAATCAAGCCCACCCTCATTCATGGAAACACGAGTTTCTCATGAAAATGTTAATTAGTTTATTCAAGAGCCTTACCAAAGCCACTATAAAAGTCACATGAGAATACATAAATTTACCATGGTCCAAGGATGGCAGCAGGTACATTAATTTTTGTTTATTGTATTTTCATTATTATTATTTTATTATTATTATTATTATTATTATTATTATTATTGCTTAGCAACATCCTTATCCAGGGTGACAACTGTTACAAAATATCACTTTATAAAATATCACAATACAGATAAACAACAATGTTACATGGATACCTTTAAGAGCAAAAAATCAAGTACAAGATACAGAAATATAGTTCTAATTGAGAGCAGTAGAATACAGCAAAGTGTGGAGCAGTTAGAGTACAAAAGGTGATACAAGTACTGATACAATTAGAGATACATATAGTCCAGTATAGTCAAGTATTTGTGAGGTTTACAGATGTTGCCTGAATAGGTGCCGTCTTGAGGAGGTGCCAAAGGTGGTCAGTTCCACCACTGAGGGGCAAGGCTGAGAAGGAGCGGGCTCTGGAATCGGGGAGCAGAGGAGGGGGGGGGGTACAGCTTAATCTGTCGGTGGCGAAGGAGGCGGAAGGGGCAGGGGGGGTGTAGGAAAAATAATAGTCTGGAGATAGGAGGAGCAGAAAGGTCAGAGACAAACAATATATGAGTACATGAGTTTTGAATTTGATGCGAGCACAGGGAGCCAGTGGAGGGAGCCAGTGGAGTGGGAGCAGAGCAGCCGAGTAGAAGAGATGGGCCTGAAGCAGGAGAGGAGGGTCTAAGCCTGGTAGATTCAAGAGAACAGAGACAGAGATCAGTGGTGGGGGAGGAAGGCGGGGAAGAACAGAGATCTGATTTGGGAGAGGCTGAGTTTAAGATAATGCGAAAGCGCATCCAAGAGGAAATGGTTGAGAGGCAGGCAGAGATATGGGAGAAAATGCTGGAGTCAGAAGGGGAAAGGAGATGGAAGATTCAAGAACTCCTCAGCATAGAAGTGACACCAGAGGCCATGGCAGGAGATGAGTGAATCCACCCGGCGCAACACGCAACCGAACCAGCACTC